>CATKHJ010998104.1:0-16148 GCA_949750685.1 Vernicia montana
GCCACCCACCTTACCTAATTTTGACAAATTAATGGTGAGTGGTTAAGCTAACTTTGACAAACCAAATTTCTTCATTTTGGCCACCTACTTGTGAGCTAATTTTGACAATAATTAGGTGGGTAGTTGAGCTAATTTTGACACCCAGGATGGAATCCTCGATCTAATATGGAAAAGTTTTATATATATATATATATATATATATATATATTTTATTAATAATTTTTAAATTTTTTTACTTAAAAATTATTCTTCCACCACTCTTTTGTCTTTTTTACTTTTTTTTTTCATTATTTGCCTTTTTATTTTTTTAATTTTTTTTTCAAACGGACCTTTTATCTTTTTAGGTTTTAAAAAATGTCTCATTTATTTTATATACTTATGATATACTTTTAATATATTTATAATATATTTTTGAAAGTGGTGCATTTTGAAATAGAAAATTTAATAAGTTTTATTTAAAAAAAAGAAAAGAAGGGAAGACATATATGATAATATTGTCTTTTTTGAGTGTTTGTGTAAAAATCCTTTTTATTTTTTTAATAATTTTTTACTTAAAATTCTTCTACTCTTGTTTGTTTTTTTTTTCCCATCCTTTTCCTTTTATTAATAATTTTTTTACTTAAAATTATTCCACTCTTTTTTTATTTTTTTAATTAAATTTTTTACTTTTTTTTCATCCTTTTCCTTTTTATTTTATTAATAATTTTTTTATTCAATAAAACAACGAACTAAAAGTTTGTCTCATAAAATTGCCTTCAATTATATCATACCAAATTATGCCTTAATATACTCCCTCTTTACTTTAATATTTTTTTTTTTGAGATAAAACAAAATATTCATTAATTGGTCAAATAAAACAATACAAAATTATTAAATTTTATAATATTATAATTCCTCAAAACTAATATCAGAACAAACAAGAAATACAAATAATGATAGCAATAATATTGGTTTGAAAGATTGGATCGTGCTCTTTTGATAGTCTTTCATCGAATTCAATTTTGACACCAACAAACATATATTCGATTCTAAAAATAAAATTTGTAATTCTGATTGCACTATCTATCAAATAATAAATCAATAGAAAAAAAAAAGTCCACCATAAAGAAGATAAAGAAATTAACAAATAAACAAACTATAAAAGGAGAATAAATATAAAAGAGAATAAGATCTATTAAAAAAAAGAACAAATTTGAATATTATTAAATAATAAAATTATAAGTAGAACAAAAAATAGAAGAGAATGATCCGAAAAAATAAAATTTATTTATTTATTTTTAAAAGAGAAAGATGAGTTTCTTTCTGTAAAATCTAGAAAAAGGAGAGCTTCTCTCTTTACTTTAATATTTAAGAACTAAGGTAAAAGTAACATTCTCATTTTTTATTTTATTTTTTCTATTTTTCGAATTTTATTTATAAATTCCTCAACTTTCTCAGTTTTTTCTCTCTTAACACAACATATATCATCTTGATTTAAGACTCAAAAAGATTCTCGTGGAGCCATACTCAATTTGTATGTAGACATGTTCGTATATGCAGTGGCAGACATGGGCGAATTCAGGGGGGCAAGTTCAAAATTTGGTATAAATTACAGGGCATTTTTTTATTTTGTCTCATTAAAATTTTCCAATTAGGTTATTTTTAATTTTACCCCATTAAAATTTTCTAATAATAAATTCTCAAAAAAAATAATATGTGACAATTTTTGGGATATTAAAATAATTGATGCTGACCCATAATAACAAGTCATTGTATATTATAATTCTTTTTTAAAAAAAATTCAATATCCATAACGCAGAATAAGCAAAGAGGCAAAGCTAATTTCGGGTTTAGTTTTTTTTAAATTTTATTTGATCCCTAAAACAGACAAAATATGAGGTTTAAAGAAGGGTCCCAAAACCCTAAACATAGAAATTACAAAAAATGACAGATTTGCAAAATTACACCAAAATAAAATAATGATTTAAATAAGAAAAACGCTATAGACGACGCCTAAATCTGAATTTTCTACTAAAAGTTATAACCAAATTGAAAAGTTACAATAAATAAAAAAACGATTTGTTTAGAGGCTCAAACGAGAGAATTTGGCCGAAAAATGACGTCGATCAACGTCAAAGGCGATGAGTTGGATTCGTTGGACCATTTCCCTTTGGATCAAGTACCTGTAAGGTCCAAAATTCTAGCTGCCCGGGCCACTATTTCTTCTACTTGACTCGTTGCCTGTCCAAACGGCTCATAAATCCTTCTGCAAACGCCTCCACGTCAATTCATTATACATAATAAAATCTTTTTTATTTTTATTTTTTTATTTTCACTTTCTTCACTTTTTGGTTTTTTTTTGCTAGTTGTCCCGCACTTCCATTCCATTCCACTTCACTTTCTCTCTTTCTTCTTTTAGCTATAGAATATGTGGTTTATAAATGAATGATTATTTAATCACATATGTTAAGAGAGATATTTTTAATAGTATTGATAATAAGAAAATTCTTCAATGTTATCAAAATATGAGATCTCGTAGAGAATAATTATAAAAGATTAGCAATTAATTAGTTTATTTTATGTAATTTTATTGTTATATGTTTTGCATTGAGTATTTTCTAATATTATTTCTTATATTGTTGTTCATGTATCTTAAAATAATTCAAGGCTACTAGAATAGCAAAAAAAATTTAAAACTTATAAGATATATTGACATTATATTTTGAATGATAATTTTATTTTTTTAACTTTTGATATTATGTTTTTTCAACTTTAACTATTGTTAGTATATTTGAAACATTATTTTGTTAGTTTATTTTGAATGAAATACAAGTAATATACTACAATGAAATAAAATTTGCCCTCAATGAAATTTTTTTCTAGCTCCGCTCTTGGTGGCAGACCTAGGATTTTTAATTTAGGAGGGTGAAAATTTATAATACCAATTTTTTTATAGGGTTATATATAAATATAAAAATCTAACTATAAAAATTCTTAAAGTTAAAGGTATAAAAATAAAAGTTTAGGGGGAAATATGAAAAAAAATATATTAAAATTTTAGGATATAAAATGAAAAATTTTAAAATTATAGGTATAAAACTAAAAAAAAATTATGGAGTTGGAGGATTACCTATAAAATTTCAAAAGTTAGAAAGATAAAAATTAAAATTAAAATGGTAAATATGAAAAAACGTAAAATTTAAGGAGCAAATATGAAAAACTACAAAATTTTAGGTGGAGCTAACATAGAAAACCTAAAAATTTTAGGTGTAATTTAAAAAAAAATTATGAGACTAGAGGGCTATGACATCCGTTTATCTCTTGTGTCCGCCATTGCCTATATAATTATGTTTGGATTTGAAAAAATTAAAATTTTTAAAAATTTAATCCGCTCAACTCTTAAATTTCTTCAATTATAAATTGAAATTCATAATCCGAACTACAAACAACTCTACTATGACCGAAGCCTGATCTCATTAATTATGTTGGCAAATCTATTAGTTAAAATAAATGGTAGAACCCTTTTATTTAAAAGGTCAGCCCCAGTTTATTAAATTTTATCTTGCAATTGAAAATCACACCTTCAAAATTCCAAATAGGAACTCCAATAATAACATTAACTCAAATCTTATTACGAAATTAACTGCTAATTAATACACTTAACCAGGATATATGGTTTGCTTCCCAAAATTTCCAGAAACAAATTGTTAGTAATTAATAAGAAGAAATTATAATAAGAACACTTCATAATCTCCCTTAATAATTTATATAAGTAATTTAACTAATCTTATTACTCATTTCAGCATTTTGTGCGTTTTCTTTGTATTGCAATAAGTTAAGATCAATTTTATTGCATTTTGTATCGCAGTTGATATTACAAATTAATTTTTTTCAGATTTATTTAAAAATATCATTCTGCACAAAATTCATTTTCCTTTTCAATTATTAAAATCACCATTATCCCTTCAATCTGATTCAGAATTGAAATCCATTATTTGGTGTCTGTGTTACTTAAACAAATGGCAAAGCCAAGCATTTGTCACCAATATAAAAAACAATTAATAAAATTTGTATATAAAAGAGAAGAAGAGTCAACTTGAAAGATAGCGACACCTAAAAAACAAAGACAACATGGATAACAACGACACCAACAGAACAAACGATTAACTAACGACAAAAAGAACCAACGATTAACTGGCAAATAAATAATAATGAGAAGAAAAGAAAAGAAAAGAGAAAACAAAAAAAGCCAAAAAAGTCTATCCAAAACAACTTCATTGCTTTCTCACAAGGACTAAGGAATTGGTCTCTTTCTCACACTCGCACATATGGTGATATTTTATAGTTATATATTTTTATTCAGCGGGGAATCAAGGGCGAAACCAGAAATTTTAATTATTTTGGGTTAGACTATAAATTTTAATTATTCTTTTATAAAATTGTTTATATAATTTAATTAAATTTTACTAAAAATTAATAGAATTTACAAATAAATTTTAAATTTAACAAGTGACTATAATACAAGTCAATAAAATTAATGAATTCAAAAGCTAATTACTAATTATTTTGACCGGGTAGTTTTGGAAAAATCAAAAGCTAATTGTTTCGACTGTGAAATGGGAAGCAAAATCATGAAAGAGAGCAAGTTAATACTTTTTGTGAGGCTAAAACACAATACTAGAGAAATGACCTAACGAAAGATGAGCAGGGCCAGACTGTAGAGCTACTTTCCATGAAAGTGGGGTTGCATTTACGATAAACAGATGATGCATCAATCTAATGAAGTTGACTAATTCTTTCTACAGATGAGGGCTAAAGGGGCAAACAAAAGGGTGTTAGGTGATTTGGATGACTACTAAGTTAAGAATTGAGATAATTATAAATTTAGTGTCCCAACTTGTCAAGATCTGATAATTAAGTGTCTCTACTTTCAAAAGTATCAATTGAATGTGTGAATCTATAAAAACAAAATTACAATTGAGTGTTATTTCCGGTTATCAGGCTGACGTTAATTAAAATTTTTTATTTATTTTTTAGCTGGAAAAGAAAATTATGACTTAACCCTTAACTGAATAAATTAATTACAAATAGATCCTTAGAAAATTTCAAAATGATCCAAAATTTTTAAAATTCTTGCAACTGAACCATCTTCTTCTTTTTGAACATTATAAAACTTCTCCATTTCCTAAATACACAAGAACCCCAAAAAAAAATTACAACCATCAAATTCTAAAACTAAATCTAAGTAGATTCCATATTAAATACTTAAATCACTGAATAACAAGAATCTCATTTTAAAATTCAAAATCTCAAATTTAAACCTACAAAAAAAAAAAAAAAAAAAACCCTAGAAATATTTTAAATTCTAAAATCATATCAAAGCTAACGACATTTACCTCCCTTTCAAAGAACCTACCGATTTCAAAAGCAGAGAAAATTAAAAATTTGTGACATCGTCGGTTACTGTCTACTCTAGTTGGCCAGATCCATTATTATCGTTGATTGCAGCTTCAACTCTTCCAGTGATCATCAAAGCACCAAGTAAGTTTATGTGCTTTTTCTTGATTTTCATTTTTTATTATTATTTTTTTTCTTTTCAAATAATATGCACTTAATTGATATTTTTAAAAATTGAAACACTCAATTATCAGATTTTGACAAGTTGAGACACTAAATTTGTAATTATCCCTAATATTTTTGTATAAAGTTACCAGTTACCTATTAGTAATCTGCTTATAACACTAACATGTGATTTTTTTTTACAGGTTCACACACTCAATTGATATTTTTGAAAGTTGAGACACTCAATTGTCAAATCTTAATAAATTGGTACACTAAATTTATAATTATCCCGTTAAGGATTCCCATTGAAAGACTATTTTGTTGAAAGCAAATTTTCTCGTGAAACAAACAAAAACTAAAAAACAAAAACCATTTACAAACACAACAATACATAAAATGTGAGAAAAAATGACTTGCATACCTTCATAGAGAACGAAAAATGAAATGGGTAATTGATTGAATGAATAAATGAATGATAAAAACCAAGAAAAATTAAATATGAGGACTGAGAAAGACTGATAAAGCCAAATATAAAAAAAAATTTCAAAACTACCCCGGGCTAATCGTGAAATACTGAAAGTCATGTAATTTTTTTTCTTCCAAAACTAGCCTGGGCTACAGCTCACCCAAGCCCCTTAATAGTTCTGCCCTTGTAGGGAATCTCTGGGGCAGCGGCAGCGGTTGGCCCCTAATATTTTTGATATACTAAGAAATTTCAAAAAATACTATTGTTCGGCCCTCAAACTTCTTTTAAAAAAAAAATTATACCACCCTTCCAAACTAAAAGAAAATCTTATAGTCAAAAGTTAAATTAAATGCAATTTATCATTTAGTGATAACTATAAAAAAAATTCCTAAAAAATTAAGGGAAGATGAAATCTTTTATTGGAGAAAGTAAAATCCTTTTGTGAAAAGCATGAGGAAAATGATATTCTTCATATGAGTGCTCAATATATGACAAGTCAAGATTAATCTCATAATAATAAAAATCCTATTACAATGGAGCAAAATTATCAAATTGATATATTTTTAACTGTAATAGACTCACAATTGTAATAAACGAATAATTGATTTAAAGAAGATGTAGTGGAGTTGTTTGCTTTTAGCATGTGTTTAGATCCTATGGATGGCTACAAGATATTTAATATTGAAAAAAATTGTTTGCTTGCAAATAAATTTTATCATAAGAATTTCTCTGAACAAAAAAAGTTATATTTGAAAGTTTAATTAGAACTTTTCAAATTTAATATTGATAAAAAATTAGATTTACGAAAGATATCAACAAATTCATATTTATTTCAAATCTTGGTGAAAAATAAGAAAGTCAAATTTTTATCATTTTGTTGATAGATTAATTTGACTTATAGTGTTGTATTAACTTTACCTATGTCTAATGAAATAACAAAATATGTATTTTCTACTATGAAGATTGTCAAAATAAAATTATACAATAAGATATATAGAATATCATTTTCTTACCAACTCATTACTTATATGTATTGAGAAACACATAGCTAGAAAATTTAATGCTTATTATTATTATTTTTTTAAAAAAGAAGTTGAAATTCATTAAAGATAAGAACTTAATACATCAACGATAAAAGGGATGGGTTATCAAACCACTCAACCAATACTAATTTTATTATTGATATATTTGATAAAAAAAATTGACAGACACAATATAGTTAGAATGCCTAATATTAGTAGATTAGCATATCACCATAAATTTTTTTTTTTGGTATTATTATTTTATTTAAAATGCACGGATAAATTTGATTTTTTTATTGGTAATTATAAATATTTACCTTTAATATATGAAATATATTTTATTACCAGTTAAAACATGACTTTTTAAGAGTCTTTTGTTTATTATTTTACGAAAGCTATTTTCGCCCCCCAAAATTGAGGGGCAAGATTCGCCACTGCTTTAATATAATCATTTTGTTATATTGAGCTATCGAACTTTTTTCTTTCACAATGAGAATTTTTTGCTTAGTAAAAATAAAATTGATGAGAAATTATATAAGGACAATGTATAAATTACTAAAATATTATATTATTTTAAAAAAATTATACTATTTAATACATAAAATTTGAAAAGTTTAGAAATGCAAAAATAAGTTTTTCTTTTCTTTTCTTTTTTTATAACTTCAATAATTTTCACAATGAAAAAATTAGTATAAATTTTTTAATATTTTTAAATCAGTGTTATAGAATTTTTATTAATTTTACTTTTACCATTAAAAAAAATCCTCAATGTAAAAAAAAAAAAAAGGTTCGAGATCTAGAGTGCAATATGTAATGTGGAAAATTAAAACTTTAGGAGCTAATAGATAAACCATGATAAGTTAAAAGACATTGAGATTTGTTTATCCTTAATTTTGTATGCCTAAGTTTATTAGTAGATTGAACTAATAGATAATAGATAAACCATGATAAATTAAAATTTTTTTATTTTTTTATTTTTTATCTTATAGTAATTGAACTTATTACTAAATTTTGCAAGGTTACTTAATTTTAGTTTGTGTCAATGAACTCACTCAAATTTAATTGGCTTTGTTTTAATGAGGTCATTATTGTCCAATTTTAATATTTCAGATAACATTTTGGTGTACTAACTAAAGATGGCTTATTTTTATTGTAGAAGTATAAAATTGTAACTTGATTATAAATTTGCAAATGCTATATCCAAATCAATAGAATTTGCAAATGAATATTAAATTTAACAACTAACGATGTATTATAATTACTTAAGAGGACGTAAATCAACTGGTGATAAATTGTTCTAATTTAACCAGAAGTTTTGAATTTAAATCTTAAGTATGCAATTGTTTTAAAATTTCTAAAAGGGAACTTTGCCGTCCTTATAAATAATAAATTCAAAGTATAAGTTACTAAAACAACATATTTAAAATGAATTCTATAGTTAATATCAACACATAAAAATTCATTTACAAACAAAATAAATTTCCCATGTGTACATTCTGTTCAAAATCATTTTTCTAGCTATGTTTCTTTAAAATCATAATATGCACTCTACCTGATACGGATTGTAATTGCATGAGCTAATGTAAAATAATTATATATATATATATATATATATATATATATATATATCTCTGTAATTTGATGATTTTGCTATGAAAAACAAACACAAACACAATCTCCAAACCATATCTAAGCAAAAAATATATATTTTTATTATTTATTATTTTATATTTATCCAATGTGAGATTTATTTTTCACTTATAATTAACACGCGATCCAACTACAATTTTACATTTTGTTGATTCAGCTATGAAAATAAATACAAACACAATCTCCAAGGCCTATTGATCCAGGTAAAATATAAGTGTTAGAGAGAGGAAAATCACAGTACAGGGAAAAAAAACTGCTTACTAATCACTGCTCAGAAGGACTTTTCTTTCCAGTTGAGGACTATCTAGAAAATTATTTGAAAAGTTCCCATTTAATAGGAAATTCAATTCCTTGGGTGATGATTCACTGTATGTAGATATAAAGTGTACAAATTAACCGTGGAAATTAATCAGTAAGCTCTGATTTCAAGTACTTGTTTTGATTTCCCTCTCACCACCATTAATTAGTGCAATAAAGTTGTTTAATTAACAGAAAAACAAATCCATTATTAATGTGAATATTAATGAGAATGAGTAAGGAAATTGTAAAAATTGCATTGCTCATATATGAATCTGTTTAGTAATTCTACTAATAGAAAATTTTAGCCTATATTTTGAGTGTAAATTTTTGCCTCATATGTTAATCCAATGTGTAAATATCATTTGAAAGAAACTGTTAATTAAAATATCTATCTTTTTGCTAAGTGAAACTACAAAATATTCATATTTGCAATTCATATGATATTATCACATTGGATGAATGTATATATCAGTATAGACTAAGTCTTTCTTTCTATAGTTCTATTATGTGAACTAGTTCCAACTCCCAACTTAACCATATATAATGAGGGTTTAAAAATTTTCATTAGGATGTTTCAAATTCGAATCCTGCAAGGTTGGGGTAAAAAGAGTTATCAAAATAGAGTTTTGATGTAATTCTTCATTTAACATTCTGATGAATCAATAAAAATCCGCATATGATATATCAACTATATGATCTAGTTAGTATATATCTGTTTCAATTTTTTCCTTAAACCAAATTTGTGATTGTTAATTACTAGCACTGAATAGGAAGATGAATACAAGTGAAGCAAAAGGGTAACAAAAAGCAAGCCTAGGATAATACACCAAATATCAATAAGTCCTTGGTTTGATGATACTAGAGCCGTTTTTAGGGTTGTGAGATCTAAAATTCAAGCATCTAGTGGAAGCCAAATTTAAGGGAAAAAAAAAAAAAGAGAGAGAACACACCAAATGAAGTCTCTTATAGAATTTGGGAATTCATATATAACAATTAATCTAGGGTTAATGGGTGCTTTTAAGCAGCATCCCATATATATATGAACCCTAATCTCAAACTACAAATTAAATTAGGCTTTTTTCAAATGCATTTCCCTACTCATTTAATCTACTGTCTGAAAATTTCATGTGATATGACCAAGAAAAGAGAAAATTTTCTTTAGTGATTAATAGGGTTAATAAGTATAGTTTTGACACATTATAGGATGGCTTCTTCCATAAAAAAGCATGTAATTCGGCCATAAACCTACAAAAATCAACCTTGATGACCAAGACAACATGTTAAAACAAAATCCCACAATCCAAATAAGTAATTAATAATTGAAACCATAAACGTTAATCAAATTCCATATGCTAAAAACAAGAAGATAATTAATAGGCATATATCTAGAAACCATGTGCAAGAATATACATAATACATTCAAAATAATTAGGAAATGAAAAATATAGTTATTGAATATAGAAATTCAAAAGAACCTTTTTGTACTAGTTGCCGGCGATGAGTCTTGAGGCTCAGGACCTAGTCTAAGTTCAAGGTCTAACCCTGAACTTGACTCACCATCCTTTTCTTGATCTATCTGTTCATCTTCTTGACTATACGGTTTATCAACAAACAAAGACAGTTGGTGGATTTTTGCACGATCAAATTCATCAGTAGTAGTTTTTTCTTTATCAAGAATATTCCAAGGCTGCCAATTGATTGAGCTTCTTCGATGATGAAAATCTTCCATTAATGGGGGAGAGATAATCTTAGAGATATCTAAATTAGATTGTTGTTGTAGTTCATTTGAAGAAGAAGAAGAAGAATGATGTTTTAACTTAGCTTTGTCTTTACGATGAATATTCATATGACCTCCTAGGGCTTGTGCATTAGAAAAACCTCTTTTACAAAAAGTACACTCATAAGATCTGACATGGCTTGTTATTTCTTCTTCTTGTTCTTCTTTGTTTTCTTGTTCTGGGTTTTCTTGCTTGGATTCATCAGCTTTTTCCATTATTACAAAGCTAATTGTTTGAGAGAGAGAGAGAGAGAGAGAGAGAGAGAGAGGTCAACTTGGGTTCAAGTGGAATGTGTTGTTTTGTTGACGGACATTATAAGGTCATAAAAAAAAAATTAAAGATTTTAGGGATTGTTATAACTTAATTAGAGGTATCGAATTCGAGTTTTGGGTATGAAACTGTTTTAAGGAGAACTTTATTTGTTTTTGTGGTCCCATTCAACTCGAATATAATTAGTCTTACGCAATAAATATCTGTTGCCTAGAAAAAAAAAAAAAAAAAAGATTTTGGGTATGGCTACAAAAGGACAAATATGGCCATAGAAAATTCGTTCATGTTTCTGGCATACACTTATAAATTGTTTTTCTTCAGCTAATTAATTAATTAAATTTTCTTAAAATTTATTTTTATGCATATTCTAGAAGGGGCGTTGTTTGTGGATTATAATTCTAATTATACGTACATTTTGAATTTACTAGAATGGTTGAAACAATACTTATTGATATAATTTCTGAATGAATAAAATAAGTGCGGAGATATATATTTTTAGAATCACTTCAGCAAGAAATTTAATTTTGATAGAAGTTTATGGGACAAGAATAAACTGGAATTATGCAAATGTATTATTTTTTTTTCCTAGTTAATGAATGAGTTATAACAATTCTCATTTTTTCCTAATGAAAAGTCAAATAGATTGATAAAACATTATGATTTATATAATTGAGCCTGTAACCTTCTCTTTTAATAATTTCCACTAATAAATTAGTGAAAACTCTTATTATAATAGTAAATTAGTCTCACTAAACTGATGAAAACTCTTATCATAATAGTAAATTAGTGTATTCAAATTTGAGAATGAAGTTTAAATTTCAAAACTTTAAACTTTCACTGTTTAAAAAAAAAAAAAAAAAAATGAGAAGATCATTCATACTAAATTTGATTGGCAGAATAACTTTCAATAAATATCTTGATTTGATAATAAGATTCAAACATGCATGTGAGACCTAGCTATTAATAAAGATGTCAAACCTGTGAGTCAAGATGCTTTAAATTGCAATTTTAGCCGCCTGGTGATACCATTAACAAAGCTTCGCTTCGACTAGTTTCCTTGGCATAGATTTCCACTTGTCATGAATTAAAGATGTATAACGATGGATATATGTTATTTCCAACTTTTACTAGCTTGTCACGTCCAAATTAATTAAATTTTGAACTAAACAGTATATATATATATATACGGTATTTTCTATGGTTATTTTATTAAAATTAAAGTAAATCTACTTTATTTTACTTTACAAAAAAAAATAATTTTTTTTACGAAAAAATTACAATTTTCTTATATTTTTGGCAAATTAAATTATTTTTTCGTAATTTTTCTTAGTTGCGAAAAAAATTTTAATTTTACTAAAATATGACTTATTTTGTACAAAATAATAATTTTATGAAAAAATTCCTAAATTAATAAAAAAAATAAATTCATTAATTTATTTTACGAAATTAACTTTATGAAATTAACGAAATGAAGTAAAAAAATAATTTTGATAATTAACTTTACGAAATTAACGAAATAATTACATTAATTAACTTTACGAAATTAATATAATAATTTCAATAATTAACTTTACGAAATTAACATAATAATTTTAATAATTAACTTTACGAAATTAATGAAATTAATTTTATGAAATTAACGAAATGAAATAAAATTAATGAAATTATTTTTTTTTCATTAATTTAGGAACTTATTTTTAAAGTTATTATTTTGCACAAAATAAGTTATATTTTCATAAAATTAAATTTTTTCGTAATTAAGAAAAATTACAAAAAAATAGTTTTACTTACCAAAAAAAAAAAAAAAAAGAGAATTGTGATTTTTCATAAGAAAGCTATTTTTTTTTCGTAATTACAAATTTTTTTTTGTTAATTTATGAACTTTTTCGTAAAGTTATTATTTTACACAAAATAAATCATATTTTAGTAAAATTAATTGCGAACAAATATAAAAATATTGTGATTTTTTATAAGAGAGTCATTTTTTTCGTAATTTCGAAATTATTTTTCTTTTTTGTTAATTTATGAACTTTTTCATAAAGTTATTATTTTGCACAAAATAAGTTATATTTTTATAAAATTAAATTTTTTTTCTTAATTAAAAAGAATTACAAAAAAATAGTTTAATTTACGAAAAAAAAATAAGAAAATTGTGATTTTTTCCAAAAAGAGCCATTTTTTTTTCGTAATGGTCAATAAAATAAAGTAAATTTATTTTGTTAAAAACAAAATAACCATAAAAAATACCATATATATATATATATATATATATATATATATATATATATATATATATATATATATATTCAGTAGTGGAGTCACATGGAGTTAAGCGTGTGCAATTGCTCCCCTCAATTTTTTAAAATACCTATAATAGTATATTAAATTATAATATTTTTAACATTTACCCTAAAAAAAAAATAATAATAATAAGGGGCAATTAAGTAATATTAAAAAAAAAATAGGAGTTTATTATGTATTTTTTTTTTTCAATATTTGATGTTTTAGAATATATTATATAAAATGGTATCACTTCAAGACAAAAAATTGAAATTAATGGACTTTTAAATTTCTGCCCCTTTACTATATATATATATATATATTATGAATAACATAAAATCAATTTTATTACTAAAAGCTAACATACAACAACAAATTTTCAAGTGACTATCTAATGCTAATATGTAAATATATATTTTTATATTTTTTATATTTTTTGTTTTTTGAATATTGGAGAGAATAATTTGAAAAATGATTCGTCAACTTGTACATTACAAGTTGTACTAGTTTGAGTTCTTACACAGGAATTTGATTGATCCCATGAGATTAGTATGCGATTTGAACAAGTACAAAAATGAAAAATGCCAAAAAAAATTTCTCAACTTTTCTTCTTTGAATAGCAAATAAAGATATATAATAGTAATGATGAAAATCAATAGGTATATGAACTTTTGAATATTTTCAAATCTTCATTCATACTGTAAATATGGTCTAAATTCAAATGATTGATTTTAGTATATTTATTTGTTTGTTTTTTTGTTCCAGGGAAAATGATTGAGGAAAATAATAATTCATACTACAGAATTAGGTCTAACATTTTTCATTAATAGTAGTGTTTTTATTTTTGGCTGACCAAAGAAGAATCAAAAAAGAAAATTGAGAAATCTCCATTTATATACAGCTCCAAACTTTCAATAACTGTGAAAATTCTTTATGAGTGACTAATTATTTATTAGATAATAAAATCTCACCCGTTAATTTTGAAATTAACTGTTGAGATTGCACAAATATGATAGATTATGTTTGTAAAATATGAGAGGATCTTAATTCCATTTCTTAATACTCAATATATACTACTGGAATTGTTTCAGTCGGTAAATTTACTCAATTACTGACAACATACGAGAATTTTTTTTTTTTTTTTTACAATTACCGAAGAAAATTTTTCGTCGCTAAATAAGGCGCCAAAAAATAGCGCAAGCAATTACCAACAGATCACCGACGGTTTACTAACAATTAATTACCAATGAAAATTTTTTGTTGCTAAATAAGGTGCCAAGAAATGACATAAGAAATTACTGACAGATTATTGACGGTTTACTAACAATTATTTACCAAAAAAAATAATTTCGTCGGTAAATTAATACCAAAAGAATTGTGAAATTTAATTTATTAATTACCAACAAATTATTTCCGTTGGTAATTAAAAAAATATTTTTTTATTAATTACCGTCAAAAATATTCCGTTGGTAATTAAAAAATTAAATTTCACAATTTTTTTTTGTATTAATTTACCGAAGAAAATTTTTCGTTGGTAAATTAATACTAAAAAAATTTATGAAATTTTATTTTTTAATAATTTGTCGGTAATTAATAAATAAAATTTCATATTTTTTTTTAAATTATCGACGGAAATAATTCGTTTGTAATTTATGTAAATTTAGAAGGAAATTTCTCTCCAAATTTTTACTAATATTTTTTTTTAAAATCCCGACAGAATGTTCATTGGTAATCCGTTGATAAATAAAAAATTTGGAGGGAAATTTCCCTCCAAATTTCCACTAAAGATTTTTTAAAAAAATTAATTACCAACAAAATTTTCGTCGGTAAATGAAAACTTTGGAGAAAAATTTCCCTCTAAATTTTCATTAAAGTTTGTTTTTTTAAAAAACTAATTACCGATGGAATTTTGTTGGTAAATGAAAAATTTGAAGGAAAATTTTCCTCCAAATTTTTATTTGAAAAATTTGCTGACTGAAGTTTCGTCGGTAAATTGCATAAAAAAAAGCATGAAATGAATTATTATCTCTTCCTCATAATTTTCTTTCACATCATATTTTCACTTTATCACTTATTATCTTTTTCTTACATTTTTTCTCTCCATTTCTCACAAATGAAATTTCTATTTCTTTCTTTTTCATTTAATTACTTCTTCATTTTCTTTTTCATCACTTACTTATTTCTTTTTCATCATTTTCTTTTTCATTTTCTCATTTAATACTATTATACTTTTTTTTTATTCTCTCTCTCTCTCTCTCTTTTTTCTTAAATTCCAAATCTTTCAATAAAAAAAAATGTATTAAATTTATTCCAATTTTCTTAGATTTTCTTTACTGTTTCTTTAGTTTTTATATTTTGTTATTTATGTGTTAGATTTTTTTTATAGCATAAAAAATATATTAATGTGGTTTTGAAAAAAATTTAATAAAATTTTATCTTGAATTTAATTTTTAATTAAATTTTTTATACTTACTAATTTTATTTTATAATTTAGTAAATTATTTATCTTACTAAAATTTTAATTTATCTTACTCTTTTCTTTTTTATCCTCTCTCTCTTTCTTTTTTAGGTTCATTTTATTCTTGTTTAATTTTGAAATATATATAATTTTAGTCATTTTGAATATTTTTTAAGTTTCCTAATTTATATTTGTAATATCCTAAATATACATGTATAGACTTCTTATTAATTATATGAATGACTTTTTGATAGTATATCATGTGTATAGATGAGTATAGATTGAATTTCTTAAGGATTGAAAGTTGATTTGTTAAGTGGAGCAGCGGGGGGGGGGGGGGGGGGGGGGGGGTGATTAGCGGTTGCAACCAGGGGGGCGTGACC
>CATKHJ010998111.1:0-25075 GCA_949750685.1 Vernicia montana
GTTATTATTCAGATATGTAATTAATTTTATATTATGTTACATTATTAGTACTCTAGCACTCCGCATTGTTATTTCGTTAAATGTTAAGATTTGAGGTAACCAGAGGTTCCTCATTATAGAGGTTATAATATTTATGTTAAGCAGGAACCTGATGATGAGATTAATATTAATGATGTCATTGAGATGAATGCCCTGAATGGCATTAATGTGATTTAATAAGAAAATTGATATGGTTGAGTTGATAGCCCTGAGTGGCTTTGATATGAAATTTTTATCAGGTTCTGCTTAACAGGTGAGCTCATAGCCCTTAGTTTGTGACAGTACAGCTGTCACTTTGCAATTTTGTCGTTTATTGAGCAGTTAGGCTTACTACGGGTTCCGGAAGCCTTAAGCTTTCCCGTTCCCTAGTGCCGGTCACGTGCCTTCGGGTTCGGGGCGTGACAAAGATCGTTTTAAATTCTTGCACATAAATTAAGAAATTTATTAAATAGTCTCAATTATAGTGAAAAATAATTTAATATGACTAAAATACTCATTATATATTTTTTTTATCTCTTACTTTATTAATAATTTCACTCATAATGAATAAGGGTAAAATTAGAAAAAATATCATTAATGTTTCATTGGTTTCTTAAAACGACAAATATTTTAGAAAAAAAAAACTTAAAAAAATGACAGTTAAAATGAAATGGAGGGAGTATTTTTTTTGCACAAAGTTTAAAAATGTATTAAATAATATACTATTTTTCATTTTATGCTCTTCATTAAATATAATTTTCTATAAACTTTATAGGAAAAGTTGAATTAATATTTAAGAACAAAATAGATATAAAGAGTAAAAAAAATGTTAAAAATAAAAATGGAACATACTTTTGGAACATCCCCAAAAAGAAAATATTTCAAATAAAAAGAAAAGGAGGGAGTATAAATATATCATGTATATGTATACTTTCACATTGTTTGAGCTATGAGTTATTTTAATAGCTTATTGTCTATTTTATACTGCAAAAAGTTGAAATTTTATATTTTAATTTAAATTTTTTTAATATATATATATAAAATTTCATAAAAATTAAGAAAATGTATAATTGGTGGTAGTGAAAATCGACTTCCACATTACTCGTGCAAAAGAGAAATGTGATTTGCGATTAGTGTGCTTTATAGTGCTTTTACCAACTCAAGGCAATGGGTTTCCCCTTTTCAAGAAAGGCCTTAAAAAATAAAATCAAAAGCAAAGACGATTACTTATTAGTACTACTTTTTTTTTTTTTTGTTTGTTTGTTTCTGAGATGACTCATCACCACTGAGCAGTTCTTTAATGAAGACTGATTCAGAAAGTCAATCTTGAAGGCTTTATTCTAGATAAATAAATCTATACAGAGAAGAGAAGTGATCCACCACAAAAAAAAATTTTCCCCCTTTTTATTTGTCCTTTTGCATTTCCACATGATCATTTTATCTATTTAATTCTTGGTGGGTTAAAAGCACACCAAAAAAATCATCACACTTGGCAAGATTTGTGTCTACTCCAGCCATTCCTGTCTGTATGAAAAGAATCTTGAAACTCTAGGATGCCTGTTTGCATTGATAAAGGGTCTTGGCTTAGTTAGAAACTACAATTACTAAACTTTAACTCTTAACTGGTAATCCCAAGAAAGAGCTGTACTTGATATAGCTAAATGGGACAAGACCGTTGTACTAGCTGCTGCTGGAGTGCGTCTATATTTTATGGCCATGGCTCTATAAATTAGAAAGCCAAAACGGCACAAAAATGAGATAATGAACCCACATGAATAGAACAATGATGAATATATTTACATTTGACATTTGAGTCAAAGGTAGCTTGGAAAAGATATTCACAAAGAAGATTTTTACAAGTTGAATTTGTTGCAAGTTTCAGGCATGACCCAAGATCAACAACTGATTGACCTAAAGTTAAAACCTATGTGACTAAGCTAAACTATACAAGCATTTACAGAAAATGACAGAACAGAACCTAGTTTAGCTAATGAGCTGCTCAAGAATATGACTTTATTAAACCCAAGTTATAAAGGAACTTCTCTGATCTAGATCGGAAGAGATTACCCAAAGAGAATTTCCCGCGTTCTTCGTGTGGAGGACTTGAGTGCAAATCATCCTTCACACGAAGTATAGTCAGGCCAATCTCTTTTCTTACTGCTTCAATTGTTTCACTCTTCACAGGGCATCCTGATGCATCAATCACATAGAAAACGTTCACAGCCTGGGAGCCCCTGGTTGTAACCTCAGCTCGCGTAACTGAGAGACCATTTTCCCTAAATATGCGAGTCACCTCAGACAAAAGCCCAACCCTGTCTTCACTACAAAGTTCTAGTCTTATGCCCTGCATCACAAAATGCCAATAACAATCACACATGGTGAAAATTGGAAACTAGCATCAAAGCTGAACTTGCCGATGTTCACACCTCAGGAGTTCTCCTTCTAATAGCAGCCTCCAAGCAGTGGATTACCCTTTGCCTCTCTGCTTCAGAACTAATCGGTGACCCATCCATATGCCTCATATAATATTCCTATCCAACAATAAACAAAAATGAGATCCTATGCAGCAATTATTAAAAGTATTGTTCTGTCAAAATATAAGTTTTCATCTTGTATAAATGTAAAGCAAAATAAACCAAAATATCTAAAAGTGCATGTTGAGAGAGTTAAGAACAACCTGATACGCCTCTGGCCCTTCAGCTATGATAGTTGCATGATACACAGCATATTGCATATCCGTTAGTGTACAGACAGTATCAAAGAGTAACTTGGGACGGTCAGGACACCTCAAGTTCACTACTGTGTATCCCTTATCTGCACAATTTTCTACTGTTACAAGCGGTTTGCTCCGTTCATTTGATGTCCCACATTCTGAATCAGCCATATCATAGTCACGATCAGCATACATCATCTGGTGTAACCTCCGTTCCTTATGAGTTGAACCCACAGAAACAGCTGTGTTTGCACTTCGTTTATCTCTATCCCCCTTCAGAACATATAGGAGAAGCTGTTTGATCTTAGTAAGCCTATCAGGATTATCAATAGGCAATCCAGTAGCTTCATCTGTGATATAAACAACTGATGCCATTCGTGAATTGTGGGTCCAGACTTCTGCGGCCACCACGTTACATTTGAGGTCAGTAAGAACAGCAAAAACTTCTGAAAGCAAGCCTGGGCGGTCTCTTCCAGTCAATTCAATGGTTGTATTTTCTGTGGCAGCTTGGACACCTATAGAACGTCTCAAGGACCGGAAGCTGCGTGCTCTTGGTCCCAGTGACTTTGACAAGAAAACTAACTCATCAACATGTCTTTGAACTCACATGGCTCCACAAATAATAATGCTAAAACTTTTTCATGGTACAGACCAGACATCAATTACTGCTGCTTCCTTGTCTAGTTCTTTTGTCATTAACTTAGTGATGTGTTAAATTAAGAAGTGTGATTAAAGCAGCAAAATTCATAGTCCACAAAATAACTCATCAATTGCACTGGTTCTGTTCCTTCCATGGCTTTTATTATAGACCAAGGCTTTTTTAACATATTTCTCCTCTCCTTTATGAATTTCTCTTCTCTGTGTCTTCTTTTTTTTTTTTCAAAAAGATAAATGATCCTTAACATTGAATAGAACTCTAAACTCATAATAAGTAAAAAAAATAAGGCATCAGCCCAAGATTATTTTCAAAATGAAGGGAATGCAAGAACCTTAAGAACATAAAAGAACTCAAAGAAGCAAAGTTAGTCTCATTGACCAGGGCCATGGTTAATTTTTGTAAATACAGTGAAGAGTCCAAGTTGTGTGCTTTAAAGTGTCTGATAATAAGAAAACTATCTAAGCCACCTTTGAATTGCACAATCACATTGGATTTCCAGTAGTATTTTCTCCCTAAAATTCTCTTAATTTAAAATGAATGAAGTTAAAAATGGAGACTGGTTTCGTAGATCTACCTGTTGGATTCTGTCAGCCACATCAAACTCAGATAGCTTATTCCCATGTTGATCTGTGACATGAAACACTGCAAATAACCATTGAAAACAAGAAAATTAACCATATAGCAATGAGTTATAGACCCACAAAATTAGAAGAAAAGGCAAAGGACCAAAAGCTAACCATCCATGAACCATTCCCCATCAGAAGAAATGTAAGCTCGGCGAATTATAAGATCCAAATCAGTCAAAACCTGAACCACCTCCAACAAACTACCTCGCTTATTTGCACTATCAACCTGAACAAAATATCATAAAAAAACCAAAATTTTCATTAAACTCATGAATTTCTGATAAAATTATTAAAAAATATAACAAAGTGATTCTATCAAACACCTTAATCAAAGTGGCTTTCCTGCTCGAGGCATTATCCACGGTAACCCTGCAACACAAGCATCAAAAAAGAACAACATCACATACCCATGTGGCTAAAACCTTCAAACTCAACCATTTCAGTTCAAGAAATGAAATTTCGAGATAAACAAAAGAAACCCACTTGAATTGAACAAAAACTAAGACAAAATAACAATAGAAATGAAACCCCAATTAACCCAAAAGAAAAAGAGAAAGAAAGAAAAAACCAAAGAATACCTGGGAGGATTCATTCGAATCACGAGCTTCTCAAACTCATCATCCATTGTAAGAGAAGGAGACCAACAATTCATTTTACCAAAACAATAAGAAAAAAAGAAAGGAGAGATTTTTATCAAGAAGCAGAAACAGAGCAGCCTTAAAAGACGCAAAGAAATGGGTTTGCTCTGTTTCTTTGCACTTCCTTTGTACCTTCGGATTCTGAGTTCAGTTTGTGGCTATGTGTTTGTGGCTCTTGAGTTAGACGAAGAGTTTTGGAGGGACCTAAAACTTAACTAAAAATAGCAACTAAAAATAAATAAATAATATAATTCAAGGATTTAAAAAAGAAAATCATAATACTAATTTTTTTTAATAAAAATTAAAAAGAAAATAAAAGAAAATGGGACTCTGCCATTCTGGCTTGTCTCTGGTGAGGTGGGCCCCTACCCACCTCTTCTTCCTCCAGTTCTCCCTAACATTTGGTCTTTATTTGTTTTTTTTTTTTTTTTCTTTTCTTTTTGCGGCTCAATGTTTCAATGTTTCATTCTTTCTTGCTAGTTGCTCCTAAGCTTTAAAAGCTTTGGTTTTGATTTCAAGATTTAAGAATGTTTTTAATTTTTTATTTTTATATAGGAGTCTATTACTATACTTATACTGAAATCGTCTTTAAAATTAAAAATTTTCTAATTTAAATTAAAATTAAAGATAAATTTACTATATATAGTGTGTCCCATAATAAGAAAGAGTGTAACATAAAAAAAAAAAAAAAAAAAAAAATGACTTGATTAAAAGCACCTCTGCCCTTAACTTTCAATCCTTTTCGAGATTACATGAAAATTATAAGGATTTTGTTGTTCTTTAGGAAACATTTTTATCATTTTGATATCTACTTGGATTTTGTTGAGCTTTAGGGGCACTCTATTCCTTGGGGTCGGTCAAGGGAACTCTTCTCTCTACCTCATTAGCTTTCCATACCTGGTAGGATTCTGGTAAGCTGTAGGGGATGCCTCTGTCTCTCCATCTTCATACTTGCAAACATATCTGCCATCTCTAATCTCCTGATTTCATTTGCTTGGCAACTTGTGGAATAAAAAATACCCACTTGTCCCATTTCTCTCTATTGATTATTGGATTAAATTTCCTATCTGCAATTTTTTTTTTTTTTTTTGTTGGAAAATCTCCATTTTTTTTTTTATTATTATTAATATTTAGTTATGGGTGTTATCCTTCATCATCCCCACTCCTTGGAATATAAACAATTAATTTATACATAGTGGTAGGAATAACTTGCAAAGGATACATCACAATTCACAACACAAAAGTATTAATGTATTATTTTAAGTATCCAAATGCTTAAATCACACAACAAATGCATACAAAACTTCAAAAATTTCTCAATTGGAATTATCCTCTATAATTATTCAATTTTAATAATATCACAAATTAATTGTTCTCGCATATATATTTATTAAATTTACTTTTTAAGTCTAATTTAAAATAAATTATTTATAACGAAAAAAAGTTACTCATGTGTTCTAAGTGGACATTCAAGTGGCTAACAGCATGGCTTGAGACCGTCCAAGAATTAAAAATTTGATTAATTATTGGTATAATGTAAATTTGACTTTGCTTACATTATTTTCATAATATTTTCTTCTATTTATATATAATAAAAACCCAAAAATAACCGTTTTCATAACATTTCCTTCCATTTATATAT
This sequence comes from Vernicia montana, assembly GCA_949750685.1. Classification (NCBI taxonomy): domain Eukaryota; kingdom Viridiplantae; phylum Streptophyta; class Magnoliopsida; order Malpighiales; family Euphorbiaceae; genus Vernicia; species Vernicia montana. Next base: position 6,296 of record CATKHJ010998111.1, read on the forward strand.
AATAATATTTCAACATATATAATATTAAATATGATTTAAAATGATATATCACTGACAGTCCTTTAAAAACCTTTTAATTTGTTGATATTCCAAAAAAAAAAAGTGAAATTAGTGGTAAAAATGAGGATTGGCAAATTGACATTGAAAAATATAGTTAAACCTCAATAAATTAATAGTATTGGAACCACAAAAATTTATTAATTAATTGATATATTATTTAATCGATAAATTAATAATTTATTAATTTATACATTAATTAATAATTTATTAATTTATATATTAATTAATAAAAAAAAGTAATTCATCAAGGTATTTTTTATTTTTTTTCTAAAACATTAAATTTAGTATATAATTTTTCTTATAATACAATAATAGTATACTAAAACTTCTTAATACACTAAGAAAAATTAGAGATAAAGTTTAAGGAGACATCAATTTTAAGAGGAAACAAGTAACACTAAAATTATATTTTACAAATATCTACTAATTGAGTCAAGTACTCAAGTATGTATATATATAATTTTTTTTAATATATATATATATATATATATATATATATATATAAGGAGATTAATAATTTATATATTAAATGGGACCTATGTGTGTTTTTTTTAATGTATTATTTTATAAATTTAACGAATTGTTAATTTATCACATTAGTTACAAATTGAGACCAATCAAAAATATTATTTAATCGAGTATTAATTTATCGATGTTATACTGTAAATAATAAAGAAATGAGAAATAGGAAGAAAATAATAAAACAACACCTTACATACAATTAATGCTACTTCCCATACCTGCTTGTTTTCGCACATGCAGAGTTGGAGAGATAGAGTTTGTTGATGTGGTTATTGGTTAGGTTGTCGACACATTTTCGCCAGTATCACATGCAACATCAATGATCCCATTTTTTTTTTTTTTTTTTTTAAGCCAAATCCCTTTTGAAATTTATAATATATAGTATTTTCTTTTTTAAATTTCACACAATTTACATACCATATAGACTTAAAATGATTTATAAATGAAAAAATCATTATTTATGATATAATTTTAATAATGAAACTCTGAAAATTTATAATATATTATCAGGTAACATTATAAAAATCAATACAATTGATAATAATTAACTGTATATTATTTTAGAATGTATAGAAAAATAGTGCATAGTCCATAGTCTATTTTAAGATGTGTCTTATAATATCAATACCGTAAGATTTAATTAATTTGTTTATTTTTGTATCACATCACCATGTTGAGATTATTTGGCTGGGAAGTAAAGAGGGGGGACAAAATTTCCGTACCAGGATGTAAAGATTGCAAAATTGAAATAAAAAGGCCCACCTCCTACTATGCCTAAGTGACCCATGTGATTCCCCTTCGTTTTCTTATTTATTTTCATATATAATATACATATGCAAAAATTTATATAAAATCCCCCTACCAAGACGATTATTAATGACGGTAAATATCTCCCTAATCACTTTAGACAAGTGCATTTTCAATTTGTTCGTAGATCTGCTAACAGTGCAGCTCAATATATTGCAAAAGCTACCTATTCTTTGACAGATTCTAAGGGGTGATTCTCTATTCCTCCTTATTTTCTTGCTTAGTGTATTAAGCTTAAACTCAATTTTTTTTAAGCTTAAGCTCGAGTTCGATCCGGTCCGGCCATTCGGCCTATTATTTTAATCAAATCTGGTCTGGTCTGCATCTAAAAATATATGATTTTTTATATGTAAATTTTTCGGACTAGACTAAAAAAAATGATATTCCCAAGCTTGCAAAAAAAAAAATAGTTGAACTTTTTCAGGTTTAGGCGGATCTAAGAAAAAAAATCTATGTCCAAGCACGATTGTTTTTAGGCGGACTAGGTGAATATCCAAACTCATGAATAGGTCTACTTGAATCTAATATAACAATTCTAAATTATTTTATCCTTCTATTTTTTTTTATTGATAAAATAAGTTTATTTCTCATTCCATTTATTAGAATTTAATTTTCGAAATCAGTAATTAAAAAATAATTTTAAATGCATAAATAAAATATGAGAGTATATTCTTAAATGATATATAAACAAATTAATTTGAAGATATTTTTTATTAAATTGAAAAAAAATCAACACATGACGTTTTTATCTTGTAGATTCTGGAGTCGTTTAGTAATTTGGCGTGTTGGAATCCTACAATGTAAAAACAAATAGCCAAATTTCATAGCTGGAATTGGAATGTGAGTCAAGACTGAGTATGATTTTTCTTTTTTAAATGAAAAAATTTAATGGACCCAAATCCAGTTTTTTCTTATAGTAGCCTGAGTGGTCCAAACCCACTCTATTGGACAATTAACCATTGTGGCCACTTGTGATTGTGGAGTGTGGACTAACCCACTTGTCCCAACTGGCAACTGCAGCAATTGTTTTCATCTATGTGGCTATGTAACCAATTATTTACTTGGCCATGAATATCAACCTACATATACATGGACTTGAAGGGACTAAATTGCAGAAGATGGGAGTTATTTCTAGTTAGTGTTGTTGGTGGTTGAGATCATGAATCTCAATTTATAAAGAAAATTGAATTAGACTTTTAAGAAATTTAATATTTTTCAAATTTTGATTCAACTCATGAACATGTTTATTTATTTATTATTTTTTTTTTTGTGTTAGTCATAGGTGGACTAATCCTACTCAAGTTGAATGGAACAATCAGGGTAACAGAACTCTTTCTACTGAGTATTTAATGCAGTTGTATTCTCAATACTCAAATCTGAGACCTTGATTAAACTAAAACAATCTCTTACCGGCATATCTACGCGCTCGGTAACATCCACGTCTCTTTTTCTAATATGCTTGATTAGGATTTGTAGAGATAGCAATTTTTTAGAAAACAGGGATGTCCAAACCCGTCTGGCCTCCCCTGATAAATTTTTACCTTGTCTCGCCTCGTTTTTATGCATGATCAATTGGGTGAGGATGGTAATTAAAAAACCTGCACCATCTCTTCCTATATTGCTATTCTTAAAATTGGGTTTTTCACATAAATGTTGTATCCAGGTTGTTATTCTGTTGACAAATTTGCTGGGTTGTAACTTGTAAATGATATAAGAGATTATAATTTCTGAATTTTAACACATTCCCTTCTTTGGAAAAAATCACATTGTAATAAATAAAATTATTTTAGAAAAATAATTAGATACACACATTATATTATCTCAGTCAAACAAAAAAAGGATTGGTTAACTCATATTATTATGTTTTTTAATCTTCTATTTTTAATTTTTTATTCTATAACATGTTTTCTTGCTTGGCTAGTAAATCCATTCAATAATTAAGCATATATTAATACCTCAAATGGTTTTTACATCCTTTATTCATCTTTGTATTGTCAGGGTTTTGTGAGTAAACCCTAACAAGTTCAGCAAAGCTTTGCATATGACCTTGGCCCAAATTCAGGATAAAGGTATTAAGCCTGAACTTGACCCTAGAAAGAAATCAGAGGCCCAGGATCTGATGGGCTGGCTCAAATTTCTTTTTTTTTTTTTTAATAAAATTAATTGAAAAGATTATTTATTTTAAGTAAAAGACCGGACTTGGAGGAAAAAAAAAAAAAGTAAAAAATGGGAGGCCAAAAATTAGGAGATGCATCCCAACAATCCAACTAGTTTGGTACATACTTAGCAACTCATCACGCAACTGAACTCCAAAATTTATCAAAAGAAAATAAAAAAAAAAGTATAAGATACAAAATAGTACAGAAAGTGAAGTTAAAGAAAACTACCTAAAATGGAAATTCTCTCAACCGCTAAAATCTTCATAAACTAACGTGTTACAAAATTCAGAATACGTATTCTACCAATAATGAGTAGAAGCAGTAACGCTAAATTTAATAAGTTTATCCGCTATTTCATTTTATTTATTTAATTTGTCTATTATTATATATTTATATATATATAGTTTTCTATATTAGTTTATTATTGGGTTAGGATATCATCAAGTCATGTATGTGTAGAAGGAGAAAAATCTCATTATCATGCAAACCAAACCTAAAATTCATGAAGATAATATACCTAAAAGGGACATACATATTAATAACAAAATGAGCCATCAAATCATTTAGTTGCAATGTCCATGCAAAGATCTAACCTAAATATTCATAAGTTTATATTCAAGAAAAAAAGATTGTTAGTTACTTGATTCAAATAAGAAAGAAAAACAAGAAAATATGCCTTAAAAGTACAAATATTTTTGCAATTTTATATGTATATATAACACATCCTGCAATTTTTTTATATATATATAAAACAAAACTCAAATCAAATGCAATCTTGAAACCATGTTCTCTTCATATTTAATCCTGCATCTCACAAACCAAAATCAAATATTAATATTTTAGTTTTATTAGAACATGAGGAAAAAAAAAATATGAACTTCACTTGAACAACTAGAGTAAGCACCTGTCATTTTTTTTTATTTTTTATTTTTTTTTGCAGACTTTTGATGAAACTGCTGATCAAAAGGACTGAAGCTGGCAGCCAATTCCTGTAGTAGAAAACTGTTAATTTCAAGCCTTCCACTCTCTCATTTCTTTAGTCTTTTAATTTTCCATTAGTAACTCTTCTTTCTCTCTCTATTTTCTATTGCCTTGATCCTTGAGAATCGTCCTTATCAGGAGGAGGAGGTTGTTGCTGCTGCTGCTGATTAAAGGAGTTTAGGCCGCCGCGGCTCTGTCCCATCTGCTGGTAGAACTGGCTCAAAGCCTGAGAATTTAGAACCCCAGTATGCCCATCTTGTGAAAGCCCAAGTTCTAAACCTGGAACTTGTTGGTTATTACCACTCAACATGGAGTAAAAACTCATCAAACCCATATTAATATTAGGGAATTCAACTCCATGGAACCCAAATTTTGGCAAATTATTGGAACTTTCATTTCCAAAATTAGCTGCTGACTGGCCAGAATTTGAAATAAACCCTGCCCCAATTCCACCAACAGAAGGCCATACCCCACTTGTTACATTAGATCTTCCTAAATTATTGCTCATCATTGTCCAATTGGCCCTCTCTCTGGACCCAATACTCTGTCCCAGTCCTTCCATCTTTGTATGCAATCCTGTTGAAACAGAGTTCCCCTGTTGAGAAACAGAGGCCCCTGCAGCTGCAAGAGCTGAAGCAGGAATAGTTCCAGTACCAGTTGCAGCTATAATTGATGGTTCAGCTTGTTGTAACAGCCACTGAATTGTTTCTCCATCAGATTTATGACCCAATTCTCTTGTTAATTGAAAAATCCTTGCTGCACAAAGAGCTGGCATCCTTATCCTTCTTCCTCTGCCATCCACTTTCTTGTGCCTATCCTTGTTGGAGCTTCTTTTGGGTGCTAATTGCTTCTTGTTTTCATCTTTATTTGCAATCATAATTTGGAAATCTTTTATCTCTGAAGGCTTGTTGTTAATGTTATTGTCGTTGTTGTTGCTGCTGTTCTCTGCCATGGCTGGTTTTGGGGGAGGATTCAAGAAAGTGGGTAACTCTTGTTGATGGTGATTTGAGCCTTTTGGTTCCATGGGAACAGAGGAAAAACAGGGGCCTCTTTGATTGAGGAATGTGACCTCAAAAAGCATATACTTTCTTGTCCTCTCAATTTATTTGTCAATATTTTTGGCTTCTTGTTCAAACATTGGAATCACAAAGTTTCAACTTAAAGTTACTGCTAAATGATTTAAGATAACCGCATTTGTCTTTTATTTGACCAAATGATATATGATTACATATTCAATAATGCAGAAACCAATAAAGCTTAGCTACTCCCTCTGCCAATGATGATTTACTGATTTACTGTTGAGTCACCTACCTCGTAGTGCATACAATAAATCTTTTTTTTCCTTTCATTTCTAAAAATAAAAAAGATACTGATAAATCGCAACTTAACATCTGTTTTAAAATGATATGTCGTAACTCATATTTCAATTATGAATTATAATTATAAATCAAAATCTAAGATTGTATCTTATAATTGAAGTATAATCAATAATTATAAATATAAATATGACAGAAATTTAGAGGGGTTTTAATTCTTTTGTGATTAAACACTAAAAGAAAAAAAAAATATTACCATATGACACAAATCAAATAAGTTATATGTATAAGCAATGCTAAAAATGTCAATTTTTGTAAAATGGGAGAAACAAGAAAGCACTCGACTTGGCAATGGACAAGAGAAATGATTTATACAAGTGAATTGGCAACAGGAATTTCTGTTGCAAGGAAACTGTCATTATTATTTCTTCAATAGACAATTTCACCATGTCAGAATCTCAAACAATGGTAAAAAAGGTGATTTCCTACAATCTTGTTCTATCTCCTACAGTACTATCATTGAAAATTATGGCAATCACCCATCTATTGTGCCTAGTGACTCGCACAGTCAGCTAGTTGAACAAAAAAAAAAATGGAAGATAATGGAATTTTGATGGAATGGACCTATTGACTCAATTTTATTTTATTTTTTTTTAATTTTGGGTCAAATTATGGATAAGTTTTTTTTTTTTTTTTTTTCTCGTGTAAATTTCTTATATATATATATATATATATTTTATGGAATGAGATGATTAAATTTAAGGATTATTTGATATTGATTGTTAGAAAAATTATCCCACATCGAAAATAAACAATAATATAAATGACTTTATAACATATTAAGCTATTCAACCTTAACATTTCAATTTTAAGATTGAATTTGAGTTTTTAATATGGTATTAGAGCGTCAATCAAATCTCTCTTATGCATTTATGCTCTCTTGGCTTAGCACTTGCTATAAATAAAAATATAATAATAAAAGCTTCTATTTTAGGTTAAAAATGTACTTTTAACCCCCTTAAAAAAGAGAATTAATCTTGATAAATATCTATACTGAACTAAAAATAATCTAATTATTACAAACACAAAAAAAAAAAAAAAAAAAAAAGAGGAAAGAAATATAATGGAAACGGTCTAATAGGGCCATAAGATATGAAGTCACGACTAAGTGATTGCGAAGTTTTTATTTCAGATAATTAAGTAAGAGAGGCTACATTCAGTTCCAACTTTTAATTTGGATCATTCATGAAGATTGAAGAGGGCCCTCAAGTTTCTTTTTTAGTTTTTGATTTTCAATTTTGTAAGCCAATCATGAAACATGGGTCATGCAAACAGTTCCATCTTCTTGATAAGACATGAAATCAATATATATATATATATATATATATATATAACAATAATGTCTATTTCTTCTTCTTCTTCTTCTTCTTCTTCTTCTTCTTTTTATTTATTTAATTTTTGAGGTAATGTCCGTTTCTAATTAATGAGTGCAAATTTGATTTGATTTGTGTCTTAGCTTAGCTTAGTCTGCACTCCATTTTTTGATGTTCTTGGAAGAACAACTTAAGAAAGGGAAATTCTTGACTAATATCAATTAAACCAACATTTGTTAATTAATATTTTTTTAATATTATAAATCAATCGATTATCAATGCAAAACTAAAAAAACGTCACAAGCAAAATATCCTAATTATAATATAAACAATTTAAAAAAAAAATACTATGAATCTTCATTAATATATTAAAAATAGTACTTATTGATTTAAAAATAAAAAAATAAAAACATACATCAAGAAGTACCAAAATATTATGGCTTAAATTTCTCTTAATATTTTTCAATTGCGTTGATAAAACATTTGAACTGATAATTTGGTGAAAAGCGTGCTCTACTTGGTGGTATTAAGTCACAAATCGATTTTCATGCTTTTAAATAAGCCCGATTGATTAAATATCAATAACAAATTTAAAATCAACTCAATAACTATAAATAGTCTAAGAGAACGAAATTATTCTATAAAAAAAGAATTAGTAAATCTCATCAAGAAAACAAAAAGTCTCAAAAGGAAACTAAAATAATACTACTAATAATGAATATATGTCAAAAAAAATATAAATTAATAGATCTAGAGAGATCTGTATTTATTTAATAGATAATTTAAGAAATAAAAATTAAGAAAAAAATCAGAGGATCATAATATAAACTTAGAAATAAAATTATGAGCGATAAAATGGAAAATAAACTCGTTTTAAACAAATCATATTTATTTAAATAGTGTACTTTATTAGCTGCTCAAGGCAAATGTTATAATTAACCATAGGTATCTAAATCTAGATACTACAAAAACATTAAATCTTTCTTGTTGAAATAATGTTCATCTTGTGATTAAAGATGTGCAATATGTCAAAGCTTAAGACCTAATTAAATCTCCAAAAAATAATTAAATAATCTTAATTAATCATAAAATCAAATACCATACAAACTTCTAAAAGGGGCCACTTTTTTCTTCCTCAATTATATGTGAGTTTGAAGTTTGAAAGCTACATGTAAATTTCAAGTCAGCTGTAATATAGACTTTTCTTAAGGAGAAGAGTAAACCAATTGCTAATTGGTGGTGAAAATAATGGGTAGGTATCATTATTTATTAATATTTTTTGGCACTTATATATATTGTTTTTCACATGTGCTGCTCATTTTGGGGACAAATGGTACACCCTTTAAATGTTTGCTATTGACATATCACCAAATTTCACTTGATTTTTAAGCTTTTATGATTTTTTTTTAAAAAAAATTAAAAAAAGATTTCTAGATGTATTAATTATATTATATCATGTTGTTTGGGTTGTCGGTTAGATGTTAATGTCCCGATTTAAAATATTTTTATAAAGCATATCGATCATTTGAGTATTATTAAAAGATACAATTTAAAAATTGTTAGAATACATGAACCTTTTCCTGTATAATCACAACAATTACTCATCTAATGTTGTATTTCATAACTTGAGCCTTAAAAAAAAAATAACTTTTTTATTTTCCTCTAAAAGTTTCATTTCTTTTTTACAAATTGTGGATGAGAATGGTTCATCAATAATTTTTTTTTTGTTACTTCTCTTTCAAGATCAACACTCACACTGAAACAAGTAGCTTAATCTTAGAAATTCCCCCACCTTCTTTTTAGAAAACTCATACTCTTAAATCTTAATGAATAAAGTTGCCAAAGTAAATCCCATAGTTGATATTGGTGGTTCATTTTTTTTAATTTTTGATTGTTATTTATGTAATATTAATTATCTTTTAAATCGGTTTGACAAAATAAAAAAATATATATTTTTTTAAAATATATATTTCAATAAAAAAATATTTTAATAATAAAAGTGTCGAGAGTTTTAAAATTCTTTATTTTAAATTTCAAGACTTTTTTTTTTTTTCCAAACATTGATTTTGTTTAACAGTTTCACCTTATCACTAGTGTAATTCACCTGTTATAACTTATAGATATGGCTTTTAAAAAAAAAAAAAAAAAAAAAAAAAAAAAAGAGGTTGTCATCTTTAAAATAGTTTTAAGAAAAGTGTCGAGAGTTTTGAAATTTTTTATTTTAAATTTCAAATTTTTTTTTTTCCAAACATTAATTTTATTCATAAAATTCAAATTCATTTTTAAAATAGTTTCACCTTACCAGTAATTTAATTCACATGTTATATAACTTATAGATATGGTTAAAAAAAAAAAAAAAAAAAAAAAAAGAAAAGAAGGTTGTCATCCATTGCATTGCAGGTGCTTAAACACTTTCTGTTTGTGTATATGGGTAAAGGCCATAATCGTACAAATAGCATAAAATGAAGCAACACAAACTAACAAACTGTTAAGTCCTTTACTAACAGAAACCTTGAATTTAGCAAAAACTTACTATGTTTGGAAAAAAGTTGGATGGATAAAGAAAGGGCGACGGAAAGAGGGGAGAGTTTTTTTCCCATATTGTTTGAAAATGCATGAAAAGAGGGAGAAAGAAAATATGGAGAAAGCTTTCTCCCCTTTTCCTCCCCAAATCCACAGGTAAAATAAATCTGGTAGGCTCAGGGAAAAATTTCACTGTTAACATTCTTTTTTTTCAATTTATCCTATCTTTCCAAACAATAATCCTGTGTTTGAAAAAAATTTTAGGGAGGAAAGAAAATAAAAAGGAAAAATAATTTTTATTTTCCTTCATTTATTTTCTCCTCTTTTGTTTGGATAATAAGAAATAGGAGAAAAAATAAATTTATTTTCCATTTCCATCTTTTCTTATTTATTTTCTTTTTAATTTGGAGAGAAAATAATGAGAGGAAAATAAAGTTTATTTTATTTTCCTCTTTATTTTTCCTTTTTTCTCGAATAAAAGAAAGTTGAATTTCTCTCTTATTTTTTACTATATTTTCCTTTCTCTCTTATTTTTTTCTCAATCCAAACATAAATATAGGGTAAAAAAAATCCTTTAGCCACCCCCTTTTCATTCCCCACCGGCATCCGTATATATATATATATATTTTAAAATAGGAAATTGAGTCTTACAAGTTACAATGTGTTAACTACTGTTTATGGTCTTTTGGCCAAAAAAAAAAATTTACTGTTTATGGTCTTATTTGAATTGTTTGTTAATTAGGCATTAATATTTTGACTTAAAACACTTCATAAAGCGACCAATTGACGGATTGAGTATTACTGGAAGATAGAAACTCTTTTCTATAATATTACTTGCAACGATTATCAATAATTGATTTCATTTTATAAAATTGACTAAAGTAGTAGAATTAGTATTTAAATATCAAACGTAATCAATTACTTTCTGAAAAAAAAAAAAAAAATCAAACTTACATTAAACAAACAAATGGACATGTTTTATATATAGAATTTTATAATTTCATTTCAAGAGAAGGATTGGTCACACTGCCTCATGGACAAAGAAGACAAGCACTTGTGACTTGTCTAAAGATATTGATGACATTTAAAAATAATAATAATAATAATGTGTGTACTGTAAATATTATGCTATAGCTCACAACCTTGTGGGTTTAGATCAGTATTTTAAAAATCAAATTGGTTATTAAATTAATCAGGTCACCGGTTTACGGTTCAACTAATCGAATCGGTTGAATTGATGACCCAACCGATTAAATAAAACCTCTTCATTTTCCTCTTTTTTAAAAAATTTTTTTTTAATCAAATTCTCATTAATAGAGATCTGACCGGTTAAAACCAATTAAAAATTATCAAAAATCGATCAAATAGTAATTTAACTAAAATTTTTATTTTTTCAGTGAATCAAACCGGACTGGCCAGCAATTTCCAGTTCAACTGGCTGGTTCAATCCGATTTTTAAACACTGGTTTAGACATTGTAAGTCTGCAACCAACCCATATGCCAAATCTTATATTCTCCTAAGGAGAGTTAAAATGTAAAATGTAAGATATACGAGTAAAAATTTGGAAATTATGACAAATCATTTAACTGTAAAATTTAAGAAATTTTATTGTGAACTACATAATAATTTTCAAAAGAGATAAAGTAAATGTAGCTAAAACAAATTTTTAGTGCATTTTCTTGTAATTTACCATCATGGAAGAGTAGAAAACCAAGGAGTGGATTGTAACTCAAAAAGTGGCAGGTATAATCCTTATTGTTCCGTGATAAATTCTACATTCTGCTTGCTTACCACTACCAATTGGCTGACCTCTAGTGGAGTTGATTAATGAGAGCTCTCTTTATCTAACTATCCTATTAGAACATACATGACTATCCTACTGCAATTGATATGTCAAGCAACATTCCCAGATTTATTGTTCTATACCAAGGTCACCCCATCTTACATTGTATCTTGCTGCAAGATAGTGAGCCCCAACAGGGCCCCGACTACCGTATGGATAGTACTCTGGTATAATCTTTTTCTCTTCAAGTTCCTTGAGAACAGGAGTGAACAATGCCCAAGCAGCATCCAGTTCGTCACTCCTGATAAATAGCCTTCTTTCCCCCTCAATGGCATCCAGCAAGAGCCTCTCATATGCATCAGGAATCTCCTTTGAGTATCTACAGTGCATACCAGCCAAGTTCATTCAGAATTAACCAGTGTCATTTCGTGGAGCAACTATTTGATCAGTCACTGGGAGATAATGAATAAAAAAAATTCTACAGAAGAATGTAAATCAAAGAAGAAAAATTGCTGAAATGCTAAGTTTTAAGGAATTAACATAATGAAGGCCAGTTCAATGTGTCCACATCATGTTTTCATGATTTTACATGTTGCCATTGATTCAGTATCAACCATATTTAAAATTATTGGTAAAACCAATATCAATGACTTAAACATGAATATATTTCACATGCATAACATGTATGTCTTTTTTTTTCAATAGTATTCATGTGATTTTAATACCTTGCTGCGTAATGAAGATTTAGATTGCTTCGGTCCAATCTCATTCCCAAGCCTGGTACCTTGTTATTGATCTTCAAATAGATAGCTTCATCTGGTTGCACTCGGATAACAAGCTCATTTGTAGCTCGATCAAGATCTGTTCCAAAGTTTCGGTTATATAAGTTACCAGGGACATGCCTGAACTGTACACGTATCTCAGCCCTGAGGAAAGCAGGTACATAGCATGTGTTAGCAACCTAATCCACCTTGTTATTAGAGTGGTATGTAATGCTACACACCTCTTATTATGTAATGCTTTGCCAGCTTTCATAAGGAAAGGCACTCCATCCCATCTTGCATTGTCTATGAAAAGGGCAGCAGCAGCAAATGTTGGAGTTAAGCTGTCTTTTGGCACAGTCTTGTCATCAGTGTAGGCGGGGTAAGTAATTCCTCCTTTGGTGTGACTCTTGTACTGCCCAATGATCACATCTTCAAGTCGTATAGGCCTCATTGATCGTAAAACTTTGACCTGAAACCCCACATGCAATCATATTTAGTTAAAAATTTCAAAGGATGGCATCTTAAAGAAGTTGGCCTTTTCAAGCTATTAACAAAACCTTTTCATTTCTGATATCTTCTGCATCCAAACTGACAGGGGTTTCCATGGCAAAAAGGGCAAGTATTTGAAGCAGATGGTTCTGCATGATATCTCTTATTATCCCATAATTGTCAAAGTACCTAGTTTTAACCAATAGAAAATAATTTAACAATAAGCTATCAAAATAGGTTTTAATCTCCATGCTCAGTTTGAGAAAGCAAAATACCCTCCACGTCCTTCAGTGCCAAAATCTTCAGAGAAGATTAACTGTACATTCCTTATATACTGCCTTGACCACAAGGGTTCAAAAATGAGATTGGAGAAGCGGAGAACAGATAGGTTTTCAACCAGCTCTTTTCCAAGATAATGGTCAATTCTGAAAAACAAATATCCATATAATCAGATTATGAATTATAGGCTCAGAATAACATAAGCCAATTGAAGTTCAAAGAACTCCACCTAAATATTTGATCTTCTTCTAGGTATTGCTTGAGTGCTTTTGTCAAAGCAGCAGAGGATTCTGAATCTCGGCCAAAGGGTTTCTCAACAATGACCCTGGTCCAGCCATTACCAGATGAAGCTGATGAGCTTGCACATCTTACTGCATCAACAAAAATATTTGGAGGGATTGATAGATAGAAGAGGCGATTGGAAAGTCTCCCACCCTGCATATGTAAATGTAATCATTCTCCAGTGTTCAAACAGTTGACTTAATAGCCCATCTTAATGCTGGACAAGAGTCAGAAAGCTAAAAAATCCCAACCAACAAAGAAATACTTAATGCATCTCAGTAGCTATGTAGTTCACAAGCTGTAAAGACTAATCCGAAACAATAACAAACAATGATAAAAATGATGCAATCATGAAAAATGATGATAAAATTTACAGGTGCAATCCTGCAATATGAGCAATTTGCAATAAAACTTTGCATGACCATATTCCTTGTGATTATAGTATACAAATTAGTCAACCTGCATCATACAACCAAATACACTATATATATATAGTTTGATTTGAACACAAATCCTCAACAATAATCATACTCATAATTACATTGCATTTCTTTGCAATCAGTCTGGAAATAATAAATAGAGAAGGTAGGATCCACCAGGTCTAGATATTGCATACAAATAATACTTATGTCTTTTACACTATCCATTGCAGACTCCCTTTGCATGTTTTATCTAGAAATTTTCCAGGCTAAAGTACAATATGTAATGCACTTCATAAATAATGAGAGTAAATCAAGCCAAACTTATTTCCAAGGATAAATCACAAATAGAAGCAAGACTTGTTATTGCAATATTAGTCCAACATGGTCAATCAGTTCTTAATCCATTACTCCTATAAAGAAATTTTCCTTTATGGTAAAATGCCAGGCCTGCAACCCCTAATTACCTCATGTTCTTTCAGCTTCTTGTCTAATTCTGCAAAATTTTCTGCACAGTCATACTGACCAGAATGGTAGAAACATCTCTGAAGAAACTGTTCCATCTTTTCACCACAGTTCTCCCTGAAAATCCAAAAGATACATATCATGATTCAAAAACTTGAAACATTTAAAATCCATTAAAATCAGTAAATACAATAAACTCCAACCCTCTTAATAGTTGCACAAACGCAACATGAGAACTTTGAAAAAAGAGCTAGAATCACCTCTTATCAATTCTGCAAGTCAAAGTCTTGCTAACCATGTTTCTAAGTTCAGCATCCGTCATCTTACTCCGAGCATAACCAAACACAGTGAAGTGCTACAAACCAAATAATTTCATACTTAGTATAAAGATTTGACCCCAACATGAAGCATAACATCAGTTTCAAGTCATAAAGAAAAGAGCATAATCACAATCAAACCTTGGGGAGACAATCCTCATAATAAAGTGCAAAAAGTGCAGGAAATATCTTTTTCTTGGCAAGGTCCCCAGAGGCTCCAACCACTGTGATACTGACAGATGACTCATCTTTATTTATATCAAAATCAACTGCATCTCTTAATTCCTCAGCAGAAGTTATTGAAGACAACAACCCATCTTTCACATCCTTGAAAGAAATTTCATTTTCTAATGGGTTTACTGGACTGGCAACTGCACCTACACTCGAATTTGCCATTCAAATAAGAACAAAACAACATAAGACTTCTAAGGAAAATGTGTCATCTAGCAAATATCTCAACAATCGTTTGCAGGAAGATTGAAAGCTGACAACTTTCTAACTCCAGTTGTTTTTCAGTTTCAATAAAACGGATAACTGATTACAACTCAACCACACAAAATTTATATATGGACCTTTTTAAGATTCCCTTTTCTAAAACCAAATTGACAATTAATCCAAACAACAATCGTAAAAAAATAAATAAATAAATAAAAGAAAGCAGCAAATAAGCCAAACCCAATCCAAAAAACTAAACCCAAAATAAACTTAAGAACAAAAACGACGATTCTGTAATGTAATTATGAAAAGAGAAGAGAACTAACCATCTTGCATGAGAACCACATCTGGGTATGAATTCTTTTGCGATTTTAATGAAGCCTTAGCTGGTAAAAATCTCTTTGAAATCCTAGAAGCAGAGATGTTTATGGATTGAAATTGCTGCCCATTAATTGAAGAAGAAGAAGAAGAAAATAAAGACGAAGAATATGAATAATAACGAGAATGTATTGAAGAAAGGATGGCCATTTGAATCTCAAAATCTTTGATTGAATCCCTCTAAACCTCCTTTTTCTTGATTTATTGGAGGTGGGGGAGATGGAGATTAACAGAAGATGGCTACGGCTATATGGGAAATGGTAAAACGACTTGGGAATTATCGAGAGGCCAGGCCCTTGAGATCTCCGAAAGGCTGCCTTTTCTTGCTCTCTTTAAATCTTTAGAGAGAAAAATAGAGAAACAGAGAAGAAAAAATATTATATAGTGAAACTGAAACAGAGTAGACAAATGGAACAAGAATGTGATTCTTTTTCAATTAGGTTGGTGATGCTAATTAGGATGCTTTTTTTAATTTTATATATATATATATATATATACTTATTTTTTATATGGTAATAATAACTATCACAAATTAAATTACTCAACAAAATAATCACAAAAATGATGTTATGTATATAATTATATGATTAAAAAATATTAATCTCAAGCGTTAGCATTTCTATTTTTATTGATTTGATTTCGATATGATATTTTTTATCGAATTAAAATAATAATTTTAATATAATGCGTAAAAATTATAAAAATTACTACTGTTAAATAAAAAAAAATTAATTATGAGATTAACAATTTAATCATATACTTTTTGACAGTCAAACAAAAACACCTGCTTAAGCTGCTTGAGAAGTGGTGTATGAATTTTAATATAATTTTTTTCCAAGTGCCAGACTCTTCCGTCCAAAATGGACCATTATTATTATTTATTTGGGTCAATATTATATTTTTTTTAAGGAAAAAAAAAAAAAAAAAAGTGAGCTAAACTTGACCATCGATAGACAAAATGCAAAGAATATGGGAATTGCTTGGGGAAGTCAAATTACGTTTCAACCTTTAGCATCCCATTGTATTGTACAAATAAATTTCTAATTACAGTAAAACTTTTATATAGGAATAATCTCTATGTAATTTATTATAATAAGATATAATTTTTTTAAATTTTATTTTTAAAAAATTATCTCCACATGATAATAATTATATATTTATATTTTAAATAATATATGTTATGCTATATATAAAGTTTAAAATGAAATAAAATATTTATATAAAATTGTTTAACACAATAATTTATTCTTTAAAATTATTATCACATCTCTAAATTTTCAAGTGTGTAATAACTCGCTGATATAATCATTTTATTGTTTCACTCAAAATATTTCTAGCTTTTCAACCATGTTTAGAGCTTATTAGCATTAAATTTTTTTGTATTTTCGTATTATCATCTTTTTCAATGTACCAAAACATGGTCTATTAATTAATTATATTAAATTATTTACCTCTATATCTCTTAATTAAATCAAAATAAAAATTTTTATGATTATATCTCTATTAAATTATAATATTTTCATAGTAATAAAATTAATTTAGTCCCAACAATATGACTATAAAAAGGTTTGACTATATCATATATTCATCCATTTATTTATGTGTAATCTCAAATATTGATTCACTAATAAAGTTTTCACAGCCTGTAAATGGAATTTTATTTTTAAAAATTGATAATTTTAAAGTAATTACAAAATATCTAATCAAATATGAACATAAAATTTTAAATTCACTTAAAAATTCTTAGGTTACTTTGTTTTAAAACAAAGTGTAATACTTTGCTTTTTATAAACTTTATGAAAAAATATAAAAAAAATATAATTTTTTGTAAATGAGTCATTTTTTCGTAATTATAAAATTATTTTTCTTTTTCGTTAATTTAGGAATTTTTTCGTAAAATTATTATTTTGCACAAAATAAGTCATATTTTCATAAAATTAAAAAAAAAATTCGCAACTAAAAAAAATTATGAAAAAATAATTTTATTTACGAAAAAATATAAAAATATTGTGATTTTTCGTAAAAGAACCATTTTTTTCGTAATTACGAAATTATTATTATTTTTACGTTAATTTAAGAACTTTTTTGTAAAATTATTATTTTTACACAATAAAAGACATATTTTTATAAAATTAAAACTCTTTCCACAACTTAGAGGAATTATGAAAAAATGTTTTAATTTATAAAAAAATATAAAAATATTGTAATTTTTCGTAAAAAAATCATTTTTTTTTGTAAAATAAAATAAAATAGATTTATTTTAATTTCTAATAAAATAACCATACAATGCACCTAAAAAATATATTTGGTTTAGTAGTTACAACTGCGAGATTTTAAAATATTACACCAACTATAAGTTTAGTAATTGTAACTTTTAATTTCAATAATTTATAATTACTTATAAAAAATTGTCAATTTATCAGTTTTTTTTAAGCTCCTCCGCATTCATCATTTTCCAAATACTTGGTAGATATTTTACCCAAAGAGTGCGATGGGTTGTGACTCAAATTCTAAGAATAGCAAGAAAGTCAATTTAACTTTACCATATTTAGCCTCTGCTTATTTCACGAAAAATAATTTATTTTTAGATAATATTTCTCAAAAAATATTTTTAAAAAAATATATTTTTAAGAACTAATTTTCTATTATTTAGTTACAATATTAAAAATTTTAATTTATAAGACTATAAATATATTTAAACTTATAATAATTTTATAATTTTATTATTAAGTATGAGAAAAAATATATAAAAGTAATAAATTTGATGGTTGCCGGCGACTGGCGGTAGTCATCAATGGTTGCCGATAGTGAATATCGGTGATTGGTGAATTATTAATAAATTTAAAATTATTAATAAATTTATCTTTATATATTTTTCTTTCATTATAATGAATTTGTCAAAATTTGGAAAATGACTTCCCGTTTTAAAAAGAGAAAGTCATTTTCCTTGAAAAAGACTTAGTTTTTCATTGACTAGGAAAATATTTTTCGTTGACTAATTTTTTAAAATGTTTCAAACGTCAGAAAATATGAAAAATATTTTCCAAAAAAATATTTTATACGAAACAAACGAAGCCTTAATTTTGTTTGGGAAATCAAATATTTAATATGATTCAGTCTCTCAATATACCTACATACACGCAATGATAAAATCACTAGACAGTGAAGGGGACAATTGCCCCTTATTTATTTTTAAAATGAAAAAAAATATATATTATTAAAATTTTAATTTGCTCCCCTTAAAATTGATCCCCTTTATTCTTATTTTCTAAAAAAATTAAAAGATAAATTAATAAATAAAAAGTACCTTTCATTTCATATATGAGGATTAAAATACCAAATAGAGAGACAATAAATAAAAAATAACTAATTTAATTATTTTTGGAATGTAGTTTTTGCATATACATATATATATATATATATATAT
>CATKHJ010998131.1:0-30392 GCA_949750685.1 Vernicia montana
ATTATATGTGAAAAATTATAATACAAATTAAATTAAGTGTTATTTTATGTTGGTATTGTATTAATAAGAATAAATTATACAATTTTTTACATCAAATAAACAATGAAATATTGAAATATTATAACAAAATAGAACCGGTTCGGGTTCGGTTCTTAGACGGTTCCGGTTTAATAATTATGTAGACCGGGACTGAACCCTTCCCTAGTAAGGCCGGTCTCGGTTAGTAACCGGTTAGCAATGGTTCGGTCCGGGCTGATTTTTAATAGGGCTGGTTTCGGTTCGGTTCCGGTTCGAACCGGACCGGTGGCCATGCCTAGTTTCACTATTGAATATTTGAGATTTTGTGATGTCATTACGGTTTTCACTTCTATATTTAGATTATAGTATGTTTGCGCTAATTCAGATGTATTATGATCCTTCTTGATGTTATGCTCTTGTGTTTTTTCCTCAAGACTTGGAATATTGTGATGCATGAAATGAAATTTTAGGGATATTTAACAATATGCATGTTAGAATCATCTGGTTATAATGCATGAAATAGGGTTAGAATCTCATAGGAAAATTGTTCAAAGAAAACGAAATCTCAGAGATTGGATAGTCAAGAATTAATTTATTGACAGATGCCAATGATTCTAAGCGGGTTTAATGAGTTTGTTTCCTGTTGAAATTGAGCTGTAGTATTTGTTAGTTTTATATTGATATTTGTAATAATATTTGCATTATACACTTTAGTCCGATAATTCCTCACACAAAAAATAAAATAATAAATTATGACTTATTCATTCCATTAATAAGATTTTCGTAACATCTTGTGGCTAAAAAGAAAAAAAATTTGTTTGGCAACGAAAAACATTAATTTACATACGTCATTGATAGTACTCTTCAAGAAATTGCAACATATAAACATTACAAATTTCCTTTGAAACTCCATTGTAGTAGCACCCTAATTTGGATCCTTTAATTTCATACCATAAGTGTTTAAAATTGTGCTATTTTATATTCAGGATTGAATCCAAAATTTTCTTTTTGCCAAAAATTAGGAACATGCTATGCTACTAAATCTCCATTTGTATTATATATATAAGAAAAATAACCACCTCCAATTAGATAATAAAATCCCATTAAATCTATATTTTTCCAAAAAAAGCCTTTAACTTCGTGACAAATTTGCCACAAATTTTTTTTAAATAGTTATTCTTGAAATTGAGCAATATTGAGATTGAACTAAGGGATAGGCTTCAGATATATAATTCAAGAATTTAGTAATATTTCCCTCACAATAAGGAAACAAAAGTTTTATACATATTACGGGAAAATATTCAATTTTAACTCTCATATTTGGCTTATAGAACACGTTAGCGCATTATATTTTTGAAGGCTTAATTAAACTTTTGAAACTCTAAAATTAGGTATAATTTTTAACACCCCACAAACAAGCATACGGCTGCCGTTTGTGGGGTCATTTTTTTTTTCTTTTTTAGTCACACGTGGACTCATTTGACCCACTGTCTCTCGCTCACCAGCTTTCCCTCTCTCTAGCAGACCACACACCTCACCTGCCCTTTATCAATCTCAGCTCTCTCACATTAGACTGATCCACATAGACCACCCTCACACCTGACTCATCTCACTCACCGTCTCGCCATCAACAAATCCGATCATCATCAATCTCTCCCTGCTTCTCACACAGATCAACAAATCAAAGTTAAAAAAAAAAAAAAAAAGCAAGCAGAAAACAAAAATGGCAGATCGGGGAGAGAGAAAAGAGAGAAAGACAGACGGTGAAGTTGATTCACCCACCTCCGGCAACCAACGACTATCACCGTCACCGCCATTGCAGAGCCCTGCCTCCGATCGGTTGTCCACCTTAAACTCGTCGCAAATGGACACCGAAAAACAGCGTACTTGCCGATCAAAGGTTGCCGGAGACAAAAGCTTTAGTTGCAGATTCCGCCCGAGAGAGCAAAGCTTAAGGTAGATTCTTTACTTTGTAATTATGTTGCAAATGCTTAATTATGTAAGTCTGAAGTTGAATTTTGCTAATTTAGTTTACTGATTATGTGAAGTCTATGATTTTTTTTCCATCTTGCTTTAATGGTGCTATTCCCCAGGGAGAGCTTGTGTGTGCTCTAGGAGGTGCTGTAGCATCATCGTCTCTTCTTGGAGTTCCATTAGGGCATAACTCATCATTTCTTCAAGGCCCAACATTTGCTCCTCCTCGAATTAGGGAGGCTATATGGTGTGGTAGCACTAACTCAACAAGTGAAGAAGGTAACTATATTAGTATTACCTGCTTTTGGAATGCTATTTGTATAGTATAATTTATTTGCTGGTTGAATTTATTTTTTTAATGAAAAGTATTTTAGAATTGTGCTAAAATCATTACTAAAACCAGAAAGTATTGAAATTATAATAAATATTTATTCTGGTTATGCAAACAAGAAAATATACAGTACCTTGAAGTGTGATCACCAAGGATCTAATACTGATTTTCACATTTCTGTCAGTTTTCATGCTTCCCTTTTGTGATAATATTATTTGCTTATTGTGAGATGATGCTTGGTTGTGTGCAGGGAAATAATTAAATGGTCCGCATGTGCTAACGGATGTTGAATTTCACAAGGCCATCTCGTTACTGAGTGAGATGGGAATAGAGTGAGAGAGGTAGAGACGGTGAGGGTGACCGAGATGACGATGGTTGGTGTTTTTTGATTAATTAAAAGACTTTTCAGTCCAGGTTGGACTGAAAAGTAAAAAAAAAAAAAAAAGGCTCACAAACGGCAGTCGCCTGCTAGTTTGTAAGGCGTTAAAAAATATCAAGTGTGTGTTTTATGAGCCAAATATGAGATCAAAATTAAACATTTTCCTAGTAAAAACTTTCCTTTTAGAAAACCTATCCTGTTTATATAAATATGTGGCTGCATTAAGCTCACATAACCAAAAACTCAATCCTTTACCACCTCCTTCGCTTAGCCAGAAACAAGTGTCTATTTATAAAGTGAATAAAAATCTTGTATACTAACGATGTGGGATAGGAAACCTTTTGAAATAACTAACTATTTCACAACAGCCAATAACTTGGCTGCTCAATATAAGCACAAGAACATGGGCAATCTTCAAGAAGATGGAGAAATTTATTACTTTCTTTATTGGTTAGTTTATGAGACGGGTAGCCATGGGCATAGTAACAAGTGGGACAATGCAAACCATCTGGTACAAGCACAAATTTTCCAGGAAAATTTGAAGAGGGAGGAGAGTTTTCCAAGAAAGTTAAGGGATCACAGCACAAGTGAAGGTCCTTTTCAGGATTTTTTTCCCTTTTTCTTTTCAGCAAGTCATGAAGCATTATCATCTCCATGATTGTAAATCTTCTTCAATATACAATAAGATTTCTCTTATACCACAAATATTGAAACTCAAATTTATATTAATTTGTCAAAACTCTTATTTTCTTGGCACAATAATTAAATTATAGGTGGACACAGGTATGATTAATTAATTCTAATTCTTGTTAAAATTTTTACCTATATCAAGTGCATACACCAATTCAAAGAGATAAAAATATATTAAAAAAAAATATCGATTTATTGATTTGATGTATGAGATAAGTTTATAACTCAATGTAGACAATAATTTTTTATAATATTTAATACTTTATATATAATGAAAGAAACCATTATTTTTTAATAATGCTTCAAACATTTTAAAAAAAATAACTTTCAACTAATTTTGATTAGAATGACAATATTGACATCCTTTAAAAAATTACTTCACTTATATTATTATTTTTATTTTTACAATAATGAGCTTTTTCTGATGTAATGCTCATTATAATGAGATGATGTAATTTCTAAATAATTTTTATATGATTATTAATTTATTTTCATAAATTTTATTTTTTTATACAAGTTCTTAATTGAAAAAAAAAAAAATCAAGACTCTAATAGAAGTAAATGCACAAATCTTTTTATCAAAATTTTATAGTTTTTTAAACCCCCTTAAGAAAACAAAGCTATATCATCACAATTAATTAAAAAATATAATTGTAAGACAAGGTAAACAAAATGGGTCCAAAATCCAAATATTACTAACAATAATCCCAAATTGTTAAACAAGATTGTGAAAGAAAAAACAATTAAGTATAAAACCACATGAAAGATTGCAGTGATAACTCTAAATCTGCAACCAAGGCCAAAGTCCAAACATTAGCAAAACTACTTGGAGTATCCTAAGAACTACACAATCAATCCCGTTGCCAAAGCTTTTGAAATGTAGTCTGATCGATCCTTGCAAAATCCATCCTGTGACAGCATACTCAACAACCTGTACACAAATTTCATGGTAAGCTCACTAGTAAAACAAAGGCTTGGTCTTGAGAAGCAGGGATACCTGAACCTGCAAAACTCATTAAAATATATAAGCTCTTGACTAATTTGTGTTGATTTTTGGCCAAAAAGAAACAACAGAACAAGTGAAAAAGAGAGGTCATAGAAACAAAACCCTAAACAGAATCCGTGGAAAATTGATGTTCACTAGCCTGAATTTGCGATGGACATAGAATCTCTGACTCTGATACTTCCATTAAAAGCAAGAATCATATGAAATTCAAGCATGAATGCATGCAATCAACTAAATCATCAAATTAACCAACACAATATCTTCTAAATCAATGCAGATATGGAGATTTACAAAGTCATAAGAAGTTAAGAATGAATTATCAAAACATTTGCAACTGGCAATAAACACTTGATTTTGAAAAGATTTAAATTTGTAAATTTTAATATGTGATCATCATGGAATGTTCAAATTACTTGGTCAATAAAATTTAGGGGGCCATCATGCACTCAAGCACACGGTCAAGTACTATGAATGCAAATAAGAGATGCATAAGACATGTTTCACATTCCACAATGATAACTGTGAACCTGTACACCACCTGCACAGCAGGAAAATGGGCTGTAAGCTATATTTTATTAAATGGGTGGTATTATTTACCAGAAAGAACATCCTACATGAGAAAGAAAACCACAAAATAGAAAGAGGGGAAACCAACCGGATATCTAAAATGGATCAATATCCATATACTCCTTGCTGTGGTGGAGACTGCTGCCGCTGATGTTCATGAACCTGATTACCATTTTGCATACAGCCATTACAACCACCTCCATTGTTATTGTTAACACTGTCAGTGTTGACCTTATTTGCACTTTCGTGCTGCTGTTCCCTTTCCCTGTTCCATTGGGCAATTTTAGCACGTCTCTCGTCACTGCCTTCTCTAACAGGGCTTCGTTTACGCCTTTCCCCAGGGGTTCTATTTCGCCCTCTCCTACGGTCAGGGCTTATACTCCTGTGCCTCCTGCTCTGACTTTCATGATAGAGCTCCCGATCATCATATCTTCTATGAGAACCACGGCCACCATGATAGTACTCTTCATGGCTGCGATGCCTGTAGGGACTTCTGCTTCTGCTGCGGCTGTGACTGCCCCTTCGTTGGTACCTACCAAATAATTGACGCCGCAACTCCCTAACAACATTAAGCACATAACAAGTTTAGATAAATTCATCACATAAGATGAGTGAAAACGTGCATAAAATGAGAAGCTCATTACCTGCTAATCCTTTTGAGATGCATGAAATTGCAATAGCCACCGCGGTTACACGCATTCTCCTCATATTGTCGGCAGGTGGCTTCACGAAAGTCTGTCACGGGGGAGTAATCAACAATGATGGGACGACCTGTAAAATCATTGATATACCAAACCCATAATGTGTCACCATACACAGCACATTCAAAGCATATAAATAGCATGAAACTGAAATTCAAAGATTAAAGGAAGAACAATGCTATAACCTGCATAGAATCTCCCATTCAAATTCTTATGTGCATTTGCAGCATGCTCCTCCTCTCTAAATTGAACATAAACATTCCCCACCTGTTCATAAACATTATAATGAGATTCAAAAATCAAAGAATAACAAATACCCAAAAGAAAGAAAAAAAATTTCAGTTCAAGATCAAGAAAATTTATTACCATGTGGTCAGCAAGGTTGTCACAGATATTCAAGCTTTCAATT
This sequence comes from Vernicia montana, assembly GCA_949750685.1. Lineage (NCBI taxonomy): Eukaryota > Viridiplantae > Streptophyta > Magnoliopsida > Malpighiales > Euphorbiaceae > Vernicia > Vernicia montana. The sequence continues at coordinate 6,076 of CATKHJ010998131.1, forward strand.
TCACCAAATTTGCTAAGTTCCTCAAATAGATCCTCATAGAAATCCTGCAATTTCAAATCAAATCAGCAAAACAAATCCTAATATCAGTTGATCAAATCCAATAAAAAAAACAATCTTTAAAAACTAAAAGTATCAAATTTCAAATACTAAAAAACAAGAAAAGAAGATTCGAATTTCGAATGCTAGACCTCGAAGTGCTCCTGGATTTTGCGAGGGTGGATAGGGTTGCCCTGAGCGTCAACACCAGGAGTGATCATATCCGGCCGTTGATACATATTAGAAAGCAAAAGCGTAGGGCTGATACCTGGCTTAGTGTGGAGTCTAGAGCAACTGTCACCGTGCCTGCAAGCTCCAATCTTTAAATAAAACGGACAGTTCACTCTGTCCTTCTCCGTTCCAAATATCGCGCCAAATGCTCCGCCATTGATCACCGGCCGGCGATTTTTTATCTGCAGAATGAAATCTCTATGAAACTGAGGTGGCCATATGAAGATCTATAAGAGGTAGTGTTGGTGTGTTTTTGTTTGTACAGGTTTAGGGTTTAGGCTTGCGTTGGTAATTTGGGTGATTGGTGATGTAATCACAGCCGTTGATGCATTTTAGTCAAACTTCTAGATGCTTCTCTCAGTTAAGTCATTCATATTCAATATAAAATATAGAATTGGTAGCCATTCGAGCTGGTTTGCCCGAGAGGTTAAGGGGGAAGACTTAAGATCTTCTGTGCATAAGCACGCATGGGTTCGAACCCCATAGCCAGCATTTACATTAATATTTCCAACTATTTAATAGAAATTTTAATAATATTTTTTTAAATAAAATTTAGGAACTTAAGATATATGAAAAGTAAAATGTACAAGGAAAATGTAAAATTACAAAAAAATAAAACGGCATTGTTTTGATCAATTGCAATTAGGGTTTTAAATAACGTAATATTATCTGTTTCTTATAAATTTTTAACGTAATATTACTAAATCAATTGATATGGCCATTATCAAGTTATATGGTTGTGACGTAATAATACAAAAAAATTATTATTATTAAACTTTTAAATTTTTTATTTCATTAATGTGAATTATGAATATATTGTTCAAAAAGACTATTATTTTATATTTTTAATTTTTTTTTTCTATTTTATTAGTATAAATTATTGGTATATTGTTTTTTACATTATTTATATAAGAGTTTTTTTTTAATGTATTTATAACATTATTGATAGTTTTTATAAAATTCATTTCTTTATAAATTTTTTTTGTTTGTGAGCATAAATTATTGATTGGATTTTACATTATGACCATGTTTGATTAGTAATTAAAATCCTACACGACACTCTTTTTCTAGTGATTAATTATTCTTGTGGTTTATTTATTTTTTAATATTGCCTTATTTACTTAAAATAGGGAGAAGTTTTTTTTTTTATCACCTTATTCATTTTATATAACGTGATTTTTTATTTTAATAAATTAATAAAATAAGATTGATTTATAAAAAAAAATTATATTTTTTTAAGTCAATACAGTATTATATTAGGAATTTATATAATTTAATTATTGTTATTATGCATTACTCATAAATATGTTATATAATTTAAACTTTTATAGTTTAGACTATATTTATTTAAATATTTATTAATTTAATGTATTATATTTTGAAGGTTATAATTTATTTTTTGTTGATTTGAATCAATTTACTAATTATTTTTAAAAATTCATGGTAGTGGCGATGGATTCAGTTACACCAATTCGGTATACCGTTATTTAAAACTCTTATTGCAATTACACTGTTGATCCACTATAAGGCTTTTATTTTATGCTAATAGATGTAATAATGGTTAGAAAATTTTAGTGAATACATCAATCATGAATTTTTTCTTTTAATGGATTTTATAAATACTTTGCACATTCTGTTTAAAAAGCAATTGGGATAATTGTACTAAACTATAATTTTATTTTAGTTATACATTATTAATAAATAATTTGATTAGTATTGGTGCAAAAAAAAATAATAATTAGTAAAAGAGTTTGTTATTTTTTTATTGGTCAACATTTAATTTTTGAAATAATGTTCAAAAACTAATTTATAATTAAGTATATAAACCGAGTAAGGAAGTGTGTTTTTAAAATTGTTAAGATCCTCTCATATCTTATAAGCACGATTTATCATGTTTATACAATCACAATCATTAATTTCAAAATAAACAATTGAGTTTCTATCATCTAATAAATAATCAACTATCCCATGAAAATTAAAAATTAATATATATATATATATATAGGTTGAGTTCATAAATTTAGTCATTAATAATAATTGGATTTGAATCCAATTTACACTTTTTTTTTTTTTACCTTAATGCTTTGTTTGGAAGAAAGGAAGAAAAATGTATTTTGAGTATATATATTAAATTGAATAAAATACATTAACTTAAATATAGTCAAAATATATTTTCCTTCCCATTTCTTTCTCATCCTAAATACTTTTTAAAAGTTATATTTGTTCGACATTGCAAATTACAATTTTAGAAAAATTGTTTTAACAAATTTTTTTTTATAGTGTTTAAAGTTCTAAAGTTTAGCAAATTACAATTTGAGAAAAATTAAATTAATTTGATAGTTAAGTTTTATTTACACTATATATATTGACCAATATGATGATATTATTTAGAAAAGAAAAAAAAAAGTAATGATGTATTTTCACTAAAAAAAATATATAAAAATAATATTAATAATTTTTTTTTTTGGTTTAACTCATCTTCATATATTGATTAAAAGAATTGAATATATATATATATATATATAATATTAATAATTTACTTAGTTTGATATAGTCTTTATTTTTCAAATATAAATATAAATTTTATTAAAATATAATTTTTTATTATTTGATGTAAAAAAATACCAAGTTTACACAAATAAAATAAAATTACAAAAAAAAAAAAAAAAATTTTATTAATCAAGTGAAATAGAAATAGCAAAACGGGAAAATAAATTTTTGAAAATAATCAAAAGTGCGTTTGCCGGGAGTCGAACCCGGGTCTATTGCTTGGAAGGCAATTATCCTAACCGTTGGACTACAAACGCTTGGCGATATTTTAAAAAGTATCTAAATATTAATACTTAAAAAAAGGGTGAGTTATGGTAAAAGGAGTTGACTCATTTATTAAAAAATATTTTGATTATTTATGGGTTAATTTATATTATAATTGACTTCGTTATATATATATATATATATATATATATAGAGAGAGAGAGAGAGAGAGAGAGAGAGAGAGAGAGAGAGAGAGAGGTTTTACAAAAGGTAAAAGATAATTTTTATTTCATATTAGAAACATAACACATTTTCACTCATTTTATAAAGAGAAACATTAGTGGATCATATATAAGTGTGATTAAATCAAAATTCAAAAAAAAATTGAACTAATTAACCTTGAATTAATTGAGATTAAAACCTACACAAATTTTAAGCATACAATAAAAAATTATTATTATTATATTAAAACCTACTAATAGAAAAATACAAATTATAAAAAATCATGTCCCTCCTCAAACTTAATTTGTTCCCATATATCTTCCATAAATTTTATGTTCATGCATTCTAAAAAAAATAAAATAAAAAAATTATGTTAATGTGTTAGCCCAAGTCCATTCCCCTATCATTTCCTTGCCTACTCTTTAAAGCCCATGCCTACCTTCAATCCTGCTCTGGCCCAAAGGTTACAGTTCTGGCCTAGTGGCCCACCACCCTACACATTTTGTCATTCTCATAGGATCCAAAAAACCAAAATGGTGGTTCATGGATCTTAATAGTTATTTAGTATTTACATTATTATTATTATTATTATTAATAAATAGTCTCACCTTTATTATTAGATTAAATATTATATTAAAAAGGATCCAAAGAAGAAAATTGGAGTGAAGAAGAAATTAATTGCTAGCATATAGTGAGAAAGGGCATATAACAACTAAAAAAAAAGGAAATTATACTAAATACTTCTTTTTATTTTTTTTTTTAAAATACCCTTTTATTTTTTGATATATATATATATATACACTTGTGATATATATTTGAAAATGAGATATTTTTAAAATAGAAAATTTAATAAGTGTATTTAAAAAAAAAATATGTATGAAAATATTTTATCTTTTTGAGATATTAGTGTATAAATCTTAAAAAAATAAAATAAAATAAAATTGACCACATTTGTGGGAGGAGAATGGGGCCTATGACTTCCCAAACTAAGGGCAGAAAGAGAAAATAGGAAACCCAATAAATCAATGTTAGAATTGATAAGTCACATTCTTATTATTGTAGCAGTTGGGACAATGCCAAATACATATCTAAAAACAGCAAAAATAATCTTTGGATGTTTTTGTGATTCATAACTTATGAGAGTTATTTTCAATATGATATCCAATATGATAATTTAAACTTGAAATTTTGAGATGATTCATTGTTGTTATTAATTAATTAATTAAGTACAAAGAAGAAAGACTAAATATGACAAAATTGTTACTTATTATATTGAAACAATAACATAATATATAAATAAAGAGAATCTATAAGATTATTATATAAATTTCAACATTAGAAAGGAAAACCATGGAATTTAATCAGCACAACAGAATTCTGCAATAATTTTCTCAGAAAAAAATAATTAAGATTATGTTAAATATTAATTATTTAATAAATATTTTTATTTAGTAATAAAATTGGTTCAATAATTTTTTTTCCCATAAGAAAATGGTTATTGCAATTTGCAATTTGCAATTTGCATGTGCATTGGCATAATTTTTGGTGTTGGCTGTGATATAAGTGGACCATATACTTGGAAAAATCCAGTTTTAATTTTTATAATAACAGATGTTTTTGTATTTCTTTAAGAAACCCCACATCACATGAGAATACTGAGCATTGTCAGTTCCTTCCATAATTTTCTTTTTCCATGTAATCTTTCATTTTTATCTTGTTTGGTATAATGTTTAATTATTGATTTTACCATTTGAATCAGATTTTGTAAATTGAGATTAAAAATTGATAATTACTGTAATCCTATAAAAATAAAATCCCTATCTCTCAATAATATTTCATAATAATCAAATTTATTCTATAAAAATAACTTAAATTAAGAACGGCAATACTAAATTATTGACTTTTTAACTGAATCTGAATGGACAGTGATTAACATATCTAATAACTTTTCATTTTTTACAATTAAAAATCAAAGTACAGTAAAGAATTTAATCAATAGAATAGAGAATGCATCTAATTTCAGGTTTAAAATTTTATAGGATACCAATTTAAGTTTTAATGTTTTAACTTTTAAGTGACATGAAAATTTGAAAAAGACAAGCTGAAGCTGCTCTATACATGAATTTAAGTATTAATGAGCAACAATGACTAGGTAACATTCTATTGCAGGAAAAGAAATTCATAAGCATGTGCCTCTCTGTCTATACAAAAAATGTATAATTATCAATGAACATTTAGTTTAATAATATTAGAGTTGTTTCGAGAGCTAAAAGGTATCGAATTTAAGTTTAAGTTTCAATATGGAGTTTAAATTCAAGTTTAAGTCGAAGTCAAATTTACAAAATATATATATATTCATCCCAATATAGAGTAACTATTAAAAAAATCATTTGCATATAGCTTCATCTGCACAGGGTTTTACCTTTTAATAAAGTCACAATGCAATCACTAGTTACTTTTAAGAATTTTTTTTGTTTTTTTTAGTTTTCTGAGTGGCAAAGATTCATGCTATTAGTCTCTTAGATCTTTCCATTATAACCATACAATTGAAAGTTGGCATTTCATTTGGCAATTAAGGGGTCCTTAAGAGTCCTTACACGAAGGGCTAGTTTTTTTGTTTGGATAGTGCAAACATAAGTGCAGTCTCTGTTTGTCTCAATCAATAATAGGATTCTTTCCTACTACAATAATTGAAAAGCTATTTTATATATATATATATATATATATATATATATATATATATAAAGTTTTGTTGCTACCTATTTATCAAAAACAAAGAAATAAAAAAAAAAAATGAAGTTGGTTGCCACATTTTTAATTTAAGGGTATCTCCAACCCACGCCATTTTTTGGTTGGAGAACCATTTTGCAATAGAAAAACTGTTTTAATCTACGCTACTCTTAACGCCATTTTAATGTATTTGGCTCGGCACAGTACAACGCCATTTTGCCCTTTTTTTTTTTTTTTTTTTTTTTTTTTTTAATTATTACAAAAATTGTAATGCATTAATAAAGCATATGTGGGAGCAATATACTAATTTAGATAATTGAATGAATATTAATGTTTTATTTTTTTTAATTGTGCTCTACTATTATTAATTATTCAATGTAATATTTGTTTTGTATTTTTTTTAAAATAAAATTTATGTTTTACTTATTAATATATAAATAGTACATCGGTTTTTTTATAATATGTAAAATTTAATTAAATTTTTATTTAATTTAATATTATTAAATAACAAATTATATTTTTATTGGATGAATATGTAAAAAAAAAAATAGCTTTGGGTATAATTTAAAAATTAACAAAATAATATGAAAGTAATAAAAAAAATATAAAATGAGAGATAAAAGGAAATATAAATGAAATATTCTTTTTGGTGTTAGAAATGGAGTTGATGGTTGGAGATGAATTTACTGTAGTTACATTATTTTAGTGTAAAATTTACTGTATTTTGAGTTTTTGAGTTGAAGATGGCCTAACAACTTTTTATTTTGGTAGATATAATTTTTTTGAGTACATTATGTGCTTTACAATACGGAGCGATATTAATTTAATTGGTACGTCTGTAATTAATTTTATTTAAATGTTATGAATTTTTTTCCCCAAATAAATGTTATGAATCCGATATTTCTATCATTAAAAAAAATTTCAAAATTAGTCTGATTGGTAAAAGAGTTTGCTCATTTTTTTTTTATTGATTTAAGTTCGATTCTTGAGATCATACCATAAATTAAGATTTTTTCTTATTTATGAATCTTCTAATTCTGGCGTGGATCATTTATTTTTTATTGAATCAGAAAGGTGGCTTCAATACAATGCGCGAAAATTAATCCATAATATCACCTTCCTGCTAAATAAAATAAAAAAAAAAAAAAAGAAAGAAAGGAAGAGTAGTTGGCAATAGATATAAAACTTATTGAAATCAAGATCTTAAAGGTACAAGATTTGGTTTATGCTGTGTAAGGCAAAATAATTTTGAGAATGTGGTTTTATATGGCCAGCTAGAGCATGGGATGGGTTACCATATATATAACATAATGGTCATGCACAAAGTAATTCTAATTAATGTTCTATATATTTAGAAAAAATTTATATCAAATTTCCATTGATAGATTCAACCTAATAATAATATATGTTTTAATTGGATAATAAATTTAAGTTCGAATCATTAAAAAAAAATATGTGTTCTTAAAGGATATCAATAAATTTTTTAAAAAATAAAAAGCTGATCTAAATGGATCCTAATTTTTCTTTATTTTTGTAAGTTTCTAGTTTGAAGAGGATTTGCCTTCAAGGAATTTCATATTGGATATCCAACAGCTAGCCCTAAAAATTTAGAGATAATGAATGGCAATTACTATGAGCAGCCCAATGTTTTTACCCATTTTCTTATACCAAACCTATCAAAACAAGTTGCTTTGGAAGTTTCCATAATCTATGACTTGATATTAGTAAGTAATATTTTTTTAAGAAGCTAATTATTATTGTCATGAGTCCCAAGAAAATTAATTAAAAGAAAGAAAGAAAGAAAGATTGTTGACCTTCCCAAAACTCTCAAGAAAACTATACTTTATTTATATACTTATATAATTAGATGTAGTTAATTACATATTGTTACTCCATTGTAGATTATAATTGTGTTTCCTTTTCTTTTTCTTTGATTAAAGTGCTAAAGAAAAGGGTTTTCCACAAATAATTGTCACTTCTACTTGAAGAAACCAAACATAGAGCATCTTTTTACTGTAATTTTAAAAATTTTGATTCCTTAAACAATGATTTATCCTTGTAATGCTAAAAGGGTAAGACAAGTGCCCTTATAATATATAAAGGCACTGAAATATGAGTCAAGATTAGATAGTATTATAACTTTATAAGACATTATTCATGTCATAGGCTATAAATGATTAGGACAAGGCATGAAAAGTGACTATAAGGATGTCTTCCAATTAATGTCTTAATTTCTAAAGAATTTGCAAAAACAAAGATTAGAAATGATGGTTTGTTTTATAACAATTTTTGCTAGTCACTTGGCTTACAAGGCTGGTTTAAGTATATCAATTAGAGCTTATGTTTTGATTCAATTATTACAAGAAAAAAAATAAAATATTATGCAAAGGGATTAGAGTATTTAATGGTATGTTCCATTATAAATATAATTTGATAGGCATTTGCATACAAAGTAGAACATACTCTAATATTGGTTTTTAGCAGAAGAAATCTCCAGTCACTTTCTCATTCTTTTATATTAAAAAATTTCTAATGCAATCCAGAAAAAAGAAAGGAAACACAAGAAAAGTAGAAATAATAAATTAACTTTGATTACAAATACACCAATTCAATTCAACAACTTGTTCAGCTGAAACTATGGAAAACTAAAAATAACAAAAAAAAGAAGAAGAAGAAGAACAAAATCTCACAATTACAAGCAATCTATTTAAAATGAAATTATGACATTATTGTTGCCTAAAGCATATGCTGTTTCTGCAGCCTTCTTTGAACTTGACTCTGTATAATATGTTTGCAAAATAACAGCAATTTTCATTCTGCTATTTTTTTTTTCTAATTTCACTAGAGTGATTCACATTTAATTTTTCTGAAGACTTCTGTTGCCAAACATATTGAATGACCTTTTTTTTTTTTTTTTTTTCTTAATTGATCCAAAATAGTATGAATTGCAATCGATTGTTGCTGATAGATCCCCACTTATATATTGGTGTTGCAGGGGAGTAAAAAAACATAAACACAACATGAAAAAACACGAAAAGGGCTGCCACGGATTTTTTCATGTCACTAGCCACTTCATCTGCTTCTACTGCTGCTGCTGATGTTGTTAAGAGCTGGGAATAATCGTGCCAACGTATCCGATCCCAGTGATAAAGAAGGTGATAGTTTGAAGAAAGAGGTATACAAAGTAGTTGTTCTTGCCATTAACAAAATCATAACATCCACACAAGAAAAGAAATGCTGCAAATCCTAGCTCCAATGTGTTAACCCTATTAAAACAGCAAGAAAAACAAAAATTCATGTTAAAAGAATCTAAAACATATATTTAATATAATTTGTAGAAGAAAAATAAATTAATTTAAGATCAAGACAATAACAAAGTTATTAAAAAAAAAAAATAAAAAATCAGAAAGATTCTCAACAAATCTGCATTAAAAGAAATACCCTAAAATTCTCTGCTCTCTCTTCATAATTGTATATTAAAAAATAGAAAGATTCTCAACTACTATTATAAAGAACACAAAAACATCCAAAATTATGAATTAGGATGGTGGGATTTGGTCATATTGATAAATATTATTTCTCTATGAAATGTGGATTTGATAGTTTGGTCTATTTGCTCCATTATTCAGAAACTGACATCACCAAAACAATTATGTGTAGTATAATTATAAAATGTGTGTCAGGTAAAAATGTTTATTCAAATAATATCAAGAATATTTTACCTGTCAGCGAATTTGAATCGAAGCTTTCTTGGAGCTTTAATATTGTTTTTCTTTGCTTCTGCATTTTTCTGAAGTGTATTTCCCAGTTTTTCAGTAACAACCCACTCATTAGCTCTTCCTGCTTCTAGCAAACCGATAAGTGTTGCCTTTGTTCGATGCAAAGACATAACATTTTCAAAGAGAATCCAATAAAATAGCAAGTGAATTGACCTGAAAAGTTCATGAATTTTTTTTTAGTATTGTTTTGGCTATATCAGAAGGATTGAAAAATGAAATGACAGTAAAAATAAATAACATACCTTGGAGTTCCTACTGAATTTAGAATAGTAATAATGGAAGGGATATAAACAGCTCCCCAGATTGGAACTTTAACCTCAGGAACTAAAATGGTTAATGGAAGAACAACACAGTAGAACCAAAATGTGACCATATGAGCAATGATCTTGCGAACGAAGAAGAAACTGTAGATCACATAAAACTTTTTCCAGAATTTCACTTTCTGAAATGTTGAAATGAACATAAATTAAAAAAAATATATATATATATAAGAATAAGAACTTTGCATTTGTCAAAAAAAAAAAAAAAAAAATACTGATATGAAACTAACCTTATTTCTTACTATTTCCATCACCATTTTCCTGAACAGATTTGCAGGTCCACAAGACCACCTATGTTGCTGGAACCTGAAGGCCTTGAAAGTACTAGGAAGTTCACTTTTCACCTATCAAAAAAAAAAAAAAGGAACGAGACAGAATCGTCAATTACTGCTAATGCGGCATAGAATCTATAATCATTAGCTGAATTACGAGACAGACAGTGGATTACTGCTAAAGCAACATAGACTCTATAATCATTACCCATGTTAATATTTTTTATGAATTATGAGACTGACAATTGATTACTGTTTATACAACAAAGACTCTATAATCATTAGTCATGTTAATATTTGAAAATTAATTAAATATATACCTGTAGGTCACCAAGATAAACAAATTTCCAACCCCTGAGACTAGCTCTGACAGCAAGATCCATATCTTCTACTGTGGTTCTGTCCTTCCACCCACCAGCCTCATTAATGGCAGCAATTCTCCATACCCCAGCAGTACCTGTAATTGATTTCATTTTCATAATTATTAAAATCTTTTCAAATTTTTATTTTTTGAACAAAATATCTTTTCATTATGCTACCATAGAGTACTACAAAGACAACACATTTCCAGCATGTTGGTTTATAAGGTACAAATGTGAATCTCAGATAACAAATTTTAATTAATTCAAGTAATTTCATAAATTCTTGAATTATTTGCTTATGTTAATTTTTTTTAAAATTATTATGTTAAAATATATATATATATATATATAATTAGAAATATTTTTATTTTTTTTTATTAAGTTTAACAAGAAACTCACTTTGTATATACAGTGATTGTGACACTTAAATATTTGCAGACTAAGTCAATTTTATTTCTTCAAAAAGGTTTTATTATATATATATATATATATATTTATATCAGTTACAAGTCACTCTCACATAATAACTAGCTAGGGTAGTTTTCATTTGAGCAAGTCAGCAGACTTTGAATAAGGTTTAGCACATGTCATCTTAATAGGTACACATTAAAATAAGCATGAAGAATTTAGTTAAGTAATGCAAATTACACTACCCTGGTTGTTGTGAATAAGTGTGTCGTGTCCCTGATCCATGTGTGTATATGTTAATTAAAAAAAATAAAAAATGAGTAATTTAGATTGAAATTATTAAATGTTAAATTTTAATTAATTACCATTAAAACCAAAGAATGCATGAGTTGCTGATCCAACTTCTTGCTCCACTGTGAAATGGTAATCTAATGACATTTCTTGCATTCTTGTCAATAAGCATTCATCTGCATTCACTGCATAAAATTTCCCAATAATTAGGGTTAATATTTATTCAATCGTGAATAATCATATATATAATTGAAATGAAAATTATAAATATTAAATCAAGTTGTAATTTGTAATTAATAGTAGATTGATAATCTAATATGAAACTTTTTAATTGTGGAGACGATTCTAATTGGATTGAATTAAGGGCTGATTAATATATTTAACTATAATTTATTTATGCTAATAGTACTAATCAAAAATGAAAGAATTAAAAGTGAAAACAAACAAAAATTGTCTTATATATTACTACAAATGAACCGTTTACTTTTGTCGTCACGTGACTCAAATTAGATTTTGCCACGTCAAAGAGAGAGCACGAGGGTGTCTCTTTATCCAATGTAACGGACTTTTATTTAATTTCAATTTTATTTAGTTCAATAATTATAATTTAATTTTTTACCTTATATTATTTTTATTTATTTATGTACTACAATAAAAAAAAAAAAAATAAGTACAAAATCAAAGTGTCGGCAATTAGGATATGGTCCCACAATCCGATGGGTTTCCCCACTTCAAAAGAGCATATAAAGCAACACGTGACCTAGAAGTGGAGGTGCTGCTGCCCTGCCCCCTAGTGTAGAACTCTAAATGACAAATTTGCCCCTCAAACTTTATTTTTTTTCCTCTAATTAATAAAAACAATATTCGCTATTATATAAAAATAAAAAATTATAAATTTATAAATTTATCTAATATACCAAATCATTAAATGATAAAATATTTTAATTAATATGACTTTTTGTCTATTTTTCACCTAATGAAAAGACACTGATGCTCTTTTTTACTCTATATGTTCTTATCTTATTAAATTAAAAATAATCTAACAATAAATACATATAATTTAAATTAAAAATAATCTAATGATAAATATAAAAATTTAAAATTAATTAATAAATCTTTAATTTTTATAAGACAAATATTTGATTATCAAATTCAATTATAACTGGTTGATTTCATGGAGATATCAATGAAGAGGAGATAAGAGAAAAAATCAATGGTATTAGTGGGGGGGAGATTGATGTTAATTAAGGGAATGGTATATATTTAATGAATTAATTAAAAGATTAAAAATGGATAAAATTGAGGATTAGGAAATTATAATTCCAATCTCAACAAACCACATTATGCTTGTGAGAGTTGCTAGCTACAGTTGGTAAAAGGTATAATTTTGACACGTATAGAGTCCCATCACCACCGTGATGTACGGCACATAGATCACCAGATGTCACAATCAAAGGTGTCCAAGCAATTCAAGGCAAAAGTGACCACCATCCCCGTGATTGGTGGGGTTTTTAATGGACCCCCCACATAACCCCACCCCATACAAGTAGAAATAGTAGAAGAAGTATTTTTGCTTTTCTGCCCAAAAACAAAAAACAAAAAGACCAAACAATGCATAGATGATAGACCACCGACACTCTTTAAATTTTTTTATTTTTCTCTCTTAAAAAAAAAAAAACGAGTTAATCACCTTTCCATTCATTTATTAATTACTCTAATTATCTAGGGCTTAATAAGGGTTTTACTAAAATTAACTCAATAATTTTAATTTAGTAAATCCTAAACTCTTGCTCTAGGAAATAAATTCATATGACCTTCCTTGCATTACGATTATCTAGGACTTAATAGAAGTATTAACTCAGTAATTCAATGATGGAATCACCAAATACTTTCTATTTTGATTAAAAAGTTTGACTGTTTATTATATTATCAATCCGTCGCTAGTTAGTAATTGAATAGGTAAAAATTTAGTTTCGACTATGACTCAAAATTGGATTATTTCAACTTTGGAAACGACTAACTCATTGATTGATTGGTAACGATATTGATTATTAAAAGTTTTGAAGGGTAATTTAGAGGTTTACCAAATCTCCAGCGAGCTTGAACAAGGGCAATGTCAGAGTTGTGGACCAAGAAAGGAATGGCACGTCTGAGAAAGTCAGGTTCAGGCTGGAAATCAGCATCAAAAATGACCACATACTCGCAATGTTTAACATAACCTCTTTTAAGTCCTTCTTTTAAAGCCCCAGCTTTATAACCACCTCTAGTTTCTCTTATTTGGTATACTATATTTACTCCTTTGCTTGCCCATCTCTGGCATTCTAACTCCACCATATGCTGCCCAAACCCAACAAAAATCAATCAATTATCTATCAAATAGAAAAAAACCCAGATCAGAAATTTAACTTTTCTTTTAATTATAACCATCAAGATTCATCAATTGCTATAGAAAATGTCAAAAAGCTATAACATAATAATTGCACATATGGAAGCTAAATGTGTTAAAAAAAATTTGGTTAATTTTGAGTACCTTGATTTCTGGGTCTGTTGAATCATCAAGGACTTGGATCACTAAGCGATCTGCTGGCCAAGAAAGATTAGATGCTGCTCCAATTGAGAGCTTGTAGACCTGTCACAAAACCACAGTAATAAGTACAAAAACTATGAGAACAAACAAGACAGAGACTTGTCAAAAAACCAAGAAATATAATGCCCAAAAACAGAACAAGAAACAGAGAAAAGCAGGTACCTCTCTTTCATTGAACATTGGGATTTGAACAAGAACAACAGGGAAATTAGAATTTCCAGATTCCAAATCATCTTGTATAGGTTCCCATTTGTAACGTTTGTCAGGTTTCTTCCAAAAAAGCTTAACAAGGATAATAACAATACCCATGTAAAGCCTTTCCATGAAAAGCATGAGGGACATGGTTAAGCAGATATAAACACCGAGGTTCAAGAGAGGAACTATCAATGGAGCTTTAATTAGCTCCCATATGAGTTCAATTTGAGCTCCAAAATCATCTCTTGAAATCTGAAATGATTCTGGTATTATGAATTTTGGTGAATCTTCAGCCATCTCTCTGTTTTTCTCTCTATCCTAGAAGAGCAGGATAAAAACGGAGGAAAGCAGGGGTTGAGGTGATAAATAGGCTAATTTCACTAACAAACAAACAAAGGTAAGTACCAAAAACAGAGCAATAGATCTTTTTCTGATATGGGTTTTGAATTGTTAACAATGTGGATGAAATTGGATTATGAACAAATCCTAAATTACATAGAAAAATGGCTCAATTCAAGTCTCAACATTTCTTCTCTCTCTGTTTTTCCCAGAAAAGGAAATGACAGAAAAATCTATACTTTTCCACTCTTTCAGAGCCTCCTCTCTCAAAATCTGTCCCAACAAATTAATTCTGTTTCTTTTCTAGCGAAATGAAACAGAAACAGAACAGTATTGAGGCAGAAAGAGAGGGAGGGAGAGAGAGAGAGAGAAAGAGAAGTATAATGTGTATGTGTTTATGTGTGAAAGAGAAGGGCAATAGATAGAGAGAGAAATAAGGTATTTTTATAGCCAGTTTTGGTCCTGTTTGGAATTTTAATTACCATCTCTATTTTGTAGCTATAATTTTTATTTTCATTGCCAAAAAAAGGATTTTAATTAACTGTTCCAACTACAAGTGTTTGTGGAGTTTTCTCATGACACAACAGAATCTGGTTTTTTTTTTTTTTACTTTAAATGGTATTTTTTGGAAAGGGTAAATTTGTCAATTTCTAAGAAAAATTAACTGCTGAAATTAATAAATTAACCCTACCAAAATTACCATAGTTTTAGAGATGAAGTAGGCTTGTTGTTATGGTTGACTAGTGAAATGCTCCAAAGGCAAAAAGCCAAAGTTTAAGAACAACTTTCACTCTTAGGTTTGAGCTCAGCTTCAGGGTTGTTATTAACTAAAAAAAAAAAGTACAAATGTGAGGGTCAATACTCAATGCTCGAGAAAAAATAAAGTGCAAAATTTTGGAAAAAAGAAAGCCTCTTGCACAATGTTGTTAAAACCGATTGAAAGTTGAATCTGTTTTTTTTTTTTTTTTTGTCAGTTTTTAGTATGATCGGTTCGACTGATCAGTCCAACTTAATCGATCTGCTTTTTAATTTTTTTTTTAATTTTATTAAACTCAAAATTACATATTTTTAAATAAACTCCGGTTCAATTGGTTCAATAATTTTTTTGATTTGGACCATTTTTTTTTCGATTTATAATTCATCCAATTTTTTGTAATTTAAAAACTAAATCAATTATCGATTTTTGATTTAACCAATATAATCAGCCGATTCGATCTGATTTTAACAACACTGTTCTTGCAAACTTGCACCAAAGATATAGCCCAAATTTGTCTCATTTTAGCCATTCTTTGTATATTAGTTTTTATCATAGAACTAGAGTTAGGACTAATTTTACATTATTCCCGCAAAAAAAAAATAAAAATATATATATATATATATATATATATATTGGAAAAAAATGAAATCTCATAGATAATTAATTTTTTTTTGGCTTTTATAGGTCTAAAATTGATTTTGGACAAGGCTCACATTTGAAGTTTTGTCCAAAATTAGTTTTAGACCCGTAAAATCAAAGAACAAATAACTACTATTATTTAGTGGATAATAAGATTTTTTTTCTTTTTTTTTTTTTATCCAAAATTAGCTTTTTGTAAAATTGACGCTAGATTGGACCTTAGTAAAGTATTTCAAAGCTAATCATTATGCTAGTAATTCAATGATCATGTATTTATTTTTTAATCAAGATTAACTGTTTAAATTTTATTTTTTAAAATTTACGAGGTAAAAAAATTATATGAAAATTAGTATGTATTATCTATCATGCGATTGTAAGATTAAGAGAAAAATGATTTTGTTTTTGATTTTATTTTTTATTTTTTGTTATTGGTAAGTTCGATTCTAACTAGAATAATTTGATTTTTGAAACAATTTCGTTACTACTAAACTAAAAAAATTGTATCAACTGAAATTTTTTTTTGACAAAAACCAAAAAATCTCTTTGCTTATTTGGTATGAAACAAGTGTAGTTTATATCAGTAGCGGAACTAGAAATTTTAGTAAGGGATGATAAAAAATTGAAATTAAATTCATAACTACAAAAATTAGTAATGTGCTATATTTAATTTTTATTAATTATTAATATATTAATTATGTATATATAATACATAATTATATTAAAAAAAATTCAATTAAATACTCAATATTTTTCTAATGAGTATACAAAAATTATAAATTTTAAATATTTTTTCAATAATTAATGAAAATGAACTATTTTTTATTTTGAAGGGAGGCCAATATATATATATATATAATCCAAGTAAATTTTTTTTTAAGGGAGGGGGCAGTGACCCTCACCTTGTGAGTAGTTCCATCCCTGGTTTAGATCAAAATATTAAATAAAAATTTGTTTTAAGTCTATCTAGTTTTTTTTTTTTTTTTTTTAAATTAGTTTAAGTTTATGTATAATTTAACTAAGGTGATGTTTGATAACATCATTTAGCACTTAAAATTAAAATTTTCAGCACTTAATCGTTTTAAATTTATTTGATAACTATATCTTAAAAGTCTAAATTAAGTCAAAAACTATTTAAAATGATAAGTCAAAATTTTTTAATTTAAAATTTATACTGAATGCAATAAATGATTAAATTTTTAAATATTTTTACTATTTAAAAATTATATCACTTATTTTATTCAACACGTAAAATTCAATACTTAAATTTTCAATATTTAATTTTCAATTTTATCAAACACCACCTAAGTAAATACTATTAAATTATCAGGATCCATTTGATATATAATCATTTTCAAATTGAAATTCAACTATTTAAATTTAAATGTAATTAACCTTTGAAATTTTGAGAATGTTTTTTTATTGAAGGAATGTATTGATAACAAATTAATTAATTGAAAATTCGCTGATAAGATTCCTTTGGTTAATATATGAATTTTATTTTTCAATTAGCGTTTTGATTCACCAAATTTAGGTAACTTTAATTTAATTCCTTTATATAGTCCAAAAAGTGGATATTTTCTTCCTTTTTCAGAATTTTTTTTTCCCCAAATCCTTTTTCAGATTTTAAGTTCCTTTTTTTTATTATTTAATTTATATTCATATCTTAAAATAATATATCTCAATTATTACAATTTAATGTTTAATTTAAATATTTCAAATACAAATTTTATTGAAATATATTGAGATACGATTTTATATATCGATAAAGTTTAAGTCTTATCTACATTTAGTGTATACATTAATCAAATGAGATAAGAACACATAAAATAAAAAAAAAAATATATCAATGTCTTTTTATTTGATAAAAAATAAATAAAAAAGTTATATTAACTAAAGTATTTTATTACTCATTGATTTAGTATATGAAATAAATCTATACAATTGACGTAGGTAAAAAATTTTCCGATTTTATATATGGATAAATTAGCCCACAAAATCTAGTTTAAAAACCAAATAAAAGAAACGTGTGTGAATTTATTATCCTAAATTAAGCAGTATATATATAGTTAATACTTAATACATAGATTTTATGGCTAGAAAGTAAACATATGTATAGAAATCACAATTACAATTGCCTCATTAGATTCTTTTAGTATTGTACTCATTTTGTTTTAAATATGAGGAAATTCAAATTTTGTAAGGAAAAAAAAAATGAACTAATATAGCAATCAAAGTATATATATATATATATCGTAAAATAAAAGATTATATGTTGAAATCTCTAATAATTTTTTTTTTAATCTTTTCAAATAATATCTGGCATACAAAACACGTTTCACGTATAATTACACTAAAAAATAAGGTTGTACAACTTCTATTCAAATTCATAATTTTATATTTTTTTCTTTTATATAATCTTACAAATGTTAAAGAAGACTCCGATATTATTTAGTTAAAATCTACCGGTAGTTTTGAACGTATTTAAAATTACACAAAGGTAAAAAATTAAAATATATAGTTGTGACTTAATTATATATCTTATAGTTTGGATATTTTCTTTGATTTCCTTTGCAAAAGTGTGGAATTTCTTCTTCAAAAGACCTATATATATATACAGTCAATAATGTTAGAATTATCCTTTTGAAAATGCCAATAAACATAGGATCAGAGTATGTTTCCTGAAAGCAGCAATATTTATCCTTTAAAATCTAAAGAAATTAGCCCCATATATAGAGAAAATGTGACCCAAAGTCCAAAAGTCCTTTTCAGTATTAATTTGGTAGGAATTTGCTTTTCAGAAATTTCTTAAAGAGAAGTAAAAATTATAGCTTTAAAGTATATATATACAGCACAAACTAATAATATTAATTACAATTTCTTTACTTTCCTTTTTTTTTCTCCCTAAATACAAGGCTTTAGTTTAATGATATTAAAATTATTTCTAAAATTATGAAATATATATCATAATCGAATCTTCTAATAGAGTTAATATATTATAAAAAAAAAATAGTATTCGATCGATTAAGTATTAATATTCAATTGATTAGTCTGAGAGACGGTATGCTTAACACATATAAGTAGCACGAAAAGTGTATTATATATATATATATATATAGGAGAAAGAAATTGTAGGCGTGACATAATATGAAAATCAACGGAGCAGAAAAAGGAAATATTAATGTTTTGTTGGTATGTATTTATTTACATTAATCACTCCGCATATGATGCCACTGCATCTGCACTTCTATACTTTTGAGTTTTGACCATTTTAAATTTTTCATATTTTCCGATTTTAGGTTAAATTACAAGGGAAAATATGTTTTTTTTTAAAAATAAATTTAAATTTTATTAATCGTCAGTAACTGAATATAAATTTCAATAAAAAAAAATCTGATATAAAATCAACTATTTTAACAAAAACAAACTGATTTGCATATCATAAATATTCAACAGAATATCTAATTGTAATACAGTTGATTTTAAAAAACTATGACTGTAATAGTGAAATAATATGATAAATTATTGTCTTTTTACAAGCATTTGAAATATAACAGTGCACAGACATACTACTAAACTCATAACAAAAAAATAACTTTTAACAAGAGAAAATATAACAAAACTTTCAACAAGCGAAGTCAAAATAACATAAAAACAAATTACAATTTAACACAAAAATAATAAAAGAAAAAGTATCACCCTACCAGCAGTAAGTACAAATTCACTCACAAGCATATGTTAAAAATAGAGATAGGGAGGCTACGACGGAAATAAAAAGGCAGAGAACGAGATCGAGCAGAAGAAGTATCGAGCGACGGTACAGGAGAACGCGTAAGTAGACAAAGAATAAGTGAAACCAGTGGTAGATATGACAACAACAGTAAGGATGAGACTATTCATATCAAATCTAACAGAAAATATTGAAACTATTACCGATCAAAAGAGAAGATCGACAGTGGTTTAAGAAATAAAAATTAAGAGAAAACTAGAGAGAAAATAAGAATGAGAAACGGTTAGGGCTTTCATTTTCTAATATACCCCTTCACAAATATTAAATGACTCATATTATTTTATTAAAATTAAATGACTCATGTCAATAAAGATGCATATTAAATAGGATTATATGAGAAAACTAATAAATTAATTACTCTATTGAAAAGAAAAATAGACTATAATTTGTGATAAGTGAAAAAGAAAATTGAACTTATTATTATGAAACGAGGGAGTATTAAGATTTATTCTAAATGAATTTGATTAATTACCTAACAAAGAAACACATCTTGATATTTTTATATAATTCCTTTTTCATTATATAAGAATTAAAATAAAATGAATGTTCATTTTAATTAATAGATAAAAAGAAGATATATTATCTCTGTCCTTACGTAATTTATATTCAAATTAAACATAAAATTTTTAATTCAAAAAAAATATTTATAAATACATTACTACGTAGATAAGAATTTTCCTAAAAATAATTTTAAAGGTGTTAGTTTTACAAAATTACCAGAAAACAACAATAGCAGAAATGTGGGGAGTGTTTCAACATTTCAAGCCTAGAGCCGTGTGTCAATTAGCAAGGCCATGGCCATGGCAATTAGGGTGTTCTTGTCTCCTCTCATTTTACATATTTCTCCTACACTTTCCAATTTTTATTTATTTATTAAAATTTCCTTTTTTAAAAGCAAAATTTTGATAACTATTTCATTGTCAAGGGGAAAAAAAAAAAAGTGAACTATTTCATTAAAAAATGTATAACCCTAACCCATGTGAAGTTGAAAAATTGCAGAGACAATGGAACATGACATTTGCAGAGAATTTTTAGCAATGCAACAAGTAAAGAATAAAGATTTTTAAGCATTAGATCAATCTCTTTCTTACTGTAGAGTGTTTGTCTTGTAATATAAGGTTTTTAGAGTATAATTTTTAATATATATATATATATATATTCAATTTAATAATTTTTAATATAATAAAATTATGTTCAATTAGGAATATAATTAAATTTAATCGGATGAAAATAAATTAATTGAGAAATGATCAATTAGGAATAATTAGTAAATTTAATTGGATGCAGATAAATTGGTTGAGAAAATTAATTATATCAATATATTTTCATTTAATAATATTAAAATTATTATTTTAGATCATGAGATTATAAATTTAAATTTAAATGATATATCCTCTCTCTCTCATTTTTTTTTTTTTTTTAAATATTGAGGGATGAGAGAATTGATTATTGCTCTATTAGTCAAAGGAATATACATTTACCGTTAGGTTATATTTCAGCGTGCAGGTCATAATCTATCGTTATATCCCATGCACAAATTAATTTTGCCAATGTTAGCCAAATGCATATTATGGCTCTTACACTATATTGAAACATTCAATTATACCCTTTATATTTTATTTTATTCAATTGGATATATAATTTTTATTTTTAAAATAAATTACTTTTTTCTAATAATAAAATACTGTATAAGTTATTGATAATTTAAAAATATTTTTATTTTATTAATTTTAATATTTTTATTATTTAAATAAAAATTTAAATTAATATCAATTTACAAAAAAAAAAAATCTTAAAAAAGAAATCGAATCTCTTTCAATTTTAAAAGAAATTTTTAGACTGGACATTGAAGAGAGAGGCAGTGAATGTGATTTTGTGAAAAAAAAAAATATCTCCTTTAACAACCCATTTATTCAGGAAACAAAATATTGATTAAATATTTCTCTATTCTCATTTTAATCTCTCAAATCATCAAATTAAGAGTGATCAAATTGGATGGAAATACAAAATATTGTAGTCATTTTTGAATTTTCTATTTTTTGTTTTTAATGATGATTTTAAAACTTCATTTTTTTTTCATTGCTTTCCTTTAAATTTTGACTATTCATATTTCGAAAAAAAAAAAAGGAGAGAAAATGATATTTATGAAGACATTATTAGTATTTTTTTTTAATAATTTATAGAAAAAAATATAGTAAACTATCATGTGATCTGACATTTATTTTAAATGGAAGTTGAAATTTTTTTTGACACTTTAATACTTTGTATTTGTCACCGTTAAATACTTCATTATTAATCCACTAACACTATTTATTTTTACTGATGTGATAAGTTTTTCATAATAAAAAATTATTTTCATGAAATTTATAAGATATTAAAGTGTCACGAAAATAAATCAGATGGTAATTTACTGTATTTTTTTTATTTATTTTTTTTATTATGAACAACTTGCCATGTCAGTAAAAATAGATATCGTTAGTGGATTAATAGTGAAGTGTTTAATAATAACAAATATAAAGTACTGTACTTTTAAAATAAACATATCAAGGTAATTTACTATACTAAAATATAATGAAAAAAACTTTAACTCTTATTTAAAATAAATATCAAATTACAGAATAATTTACTATATTTTTTAATTTATATAATATTTTATTGCAACGGGAGGTGATTTGTTTGAAAAATAAATGTCATGTGTCAAATTGAATAAAAAAAACTTAAAAAAGGCTTAATTACACATTTCACTCTAGTACAAGGCTTTGGCAAAAAAAAAAAAAAAAAAAAAAAAAATTTCTAGTACGAGGGCCTTTAAAGCAACTGATTATGTGAATCATGTGGATCATTAATTACATGAAATTTAGGGTATATAATTATCTAATTAAGAATACCAGCAGAACTAGACCTAGATCTCAGGGTCATGTCTGTCATTTTGTCAAAATTTTGGAATTATTTTATTTTAATATCCATAAAATCATATGATGTCACAGTCAAACCTTAGTGAATGAATCAAAATGTGTAAGCAAATCAACTTTTATGACCACAAGTTTTTTAATTAATTGGCTAATTCCTTGATCCCTAATCAGAAAAATAAATTAAAAAAAAATTATTTTATAAAACTGTGAAATTTCTAACAAAAAATTTAAAAAATAATTTACATTCTATCGAATTGGAAAGAAAAACACATAATATCATTTCATATATATATATATATATATATATATATATATATATATATATATTTCACTAATTATTCATAAAACAACTTAATTAATCTATGCACCTAACTTGAGCAATATTCATGTAATTAGCATAGATTGTCAAAAGGGATTTTTATGACATATTTAGGGTTAACCAACTATAAACCCTATCTTTTTGGCCGCTCTTGGTTTAGGAAGGTAATTAATTAAGGCTAATCACAAATATAACAATAATTATGTGTCAAAAGTTTGTAATGGGAACCTAACTCATTGAGTGTGTTATATGTGGAGCCTTCTAATTAACTCTTTATCTCATACCCTACTTGTCTTTACTCTTCTTTTCTTTCCATTCCTTTTTCATATTGATATTTTCATTGTTTTTTTTTTTATTTTTTTATTTTTTATTTTATTTTTTATCATTAAAACTCATTTACCCAATTATTTCACAATTTTTTTAGTATATTGATTTTTCTTAAACAAAGAGATATAAATATTTGAAATTGAATAAGACAAACTTTCTATCATTATAGATTTTTTAATGTCTATTTGATTCAACAATATTGCAATTATTTGTTGATGGTTGGTTATGATAAAAAAATTGAAAAATCAAATTTAATATGATAATTATAAATTTTAATTTTCAATTACAATTTTAAATTGCTGCTCCAATTATTATATTTATTAAACAACCCAAATTAACAATAAAGAGTTTAAATGTGTGTGCACACAAAAACACAGTATAATAGTAAGTGCATATATAACCTGGGCAATAAATCATGTTCGAATTCCCATTCCTCAACGCTAAAAAAAAAAAAAAAAAAAAAAAAAGAAAAGTTAAATGTGTAATATTAATTTTAATTATTCATCCAAATGACCTTTAATTTAAATCTATAAATAATTTTTTTTTAAAAAAATATATAAAATGAGTTTTATTTTTCTTTTTTTATTAAAAAAGGGGGTCCAAGTTAAAAAATTTCTTAAAAAGGAGACAAATAGTGATGAATAAGCTTTTTGTTTATATTCATTTCTCATACATGACCTTTCCTTTTCTAAACAACTCAGTGTATGTTTCTTCACCAAGTGATAGTTTATATATATAAATATTGTCGGTGGGTTGATTCTTCAACCTTTGGATTCCATTTCTTTTTTTTTTTTTTAATTTATGTATATATTTTGTTTTTCTTTGCTTTTTTTTAATTTTAAATAAAATAAAAATGTTGAAAAAATATAATTGGTGCGTGGAAGAAGCTCAAATAAAACAAAAAAAGAAAAGAAAAAAAGAGAAGTTGATTGTTAAATTGGAATAATTCCTTTCACTTTATTTAAGAATATATATATATATATATATATATATATATATATATATATATATATATATATATATATATATATATATATATATATATATATA
>CATKHJ010998339.1:0-32422 GCA_949750685.1 Vernicia montana
AAATATGCATTATGAATATGAGTGAAACATTCAAACATATGAATGTGATTGTTGTGATTATAATGTTTTATTAATTGTGAATGCTGGATAAAGTTGGGATGACATAGGAATTACTAGGAATGTGAATATGATATATAATGGATGAGTTTTGACTGGTGTATGACAGCTTAGGAGCTTGCTCATCGCTCGTTGCTGCTAGTCGGGTCACTGCATGGCTTCGGCCAGGGACAGCTGGTACCCTATGTATTGGATTTTAAAAGTAATATTAGTTAGACACAGAGAGTCAAGGTGGGGGTCGGCTCCCTATTGAGATTTAGAATGATTCCTGTGGACTAATTCCTATCATTGATTGATTATGTGATTGCTTATATGGATGACATTATGCATTAGTATTTCCAGCATTCAAATGACATGTTATATTGATAACTATATGATTCATTGAGTTGAACGCTCATTCCTGTTCACCAATTTTTCCCAGATTGCAGGTTGGGCTTGAGAAGTAAAAGTTTATATTTAGTTATTTCTACCTTCCATCATTTGGCAGTGAAATGTATATTATTATTAAGATATGTAATTAATTTCATGTTGTGTTGTATTGTTATTACTTTAACACTCCACATTGTTATTCTGTCAAATGTAATTTTAATCAGAAGTATGTCTTTAGTGTATGATGAATTTTGAGGTAATCAGAGATTCCTCACTACAGATGTTATGAATGTTATAATATTTTGTTAAGCAGGAACTTGGTGATGATTTGATGAGATTGAGATTATTACCCTGAGCGGCATTGATTTTGATTTATGTTTGTCAGGTTCTGCTTAATAGGTAGGCCCTCAGCCTTGATTTGGTGACAGTTACAGATGTCACATTATTGTTTTGTCGTTTAGCAGTCAGTCAGGCTTACTACGAGTTCTATAAATCTTAAATTTTCCCGTTCTCTAGTGTCGGTCACGTGCCTTCGGGTTCAGGGCGTGACAATTTATATAATTAAATTATACTTGCAAATTAAGTAGATATGAATTGATTTATATTTCTTAGATTTTTAGCCTCTTTTTATTAGTAGAATAATTTACATTTTTATAAAATAAAATAAATTTTTAGTTGAGTAAAGGAGTGTTATTTTGAATTGTAAATCCAGTTGGAAGGTGTATTCAATTGAAATTTTTATAGACTTTTTTAAGTGAATCACTTTTGAAGAGTTCATAGATTTTTAATAACTTATGTGGAGTTTATAAAATTATGAATAACTTTTAAAAATTTTATTTTAAAAACTTTTATAGGCATTTACAGATATTAATAGATTTTCATTGATTTCTAATATCTATTTTATTAAGTAAGATTGTTAAATAGTTAATTAATATTTTTTTTTAACTACAAAGTAAGGGGAATATTCAGAAAAATATAAGAACACTCAACTGCCATTAACACCCATCCGCATATGAACTTTCCTTAGCCAGCTCACACATTTTTTGTCACTTTGCAAAACAGACAAAATCCTATCAGAATGATCATTCTAAATATTTATCTCTCGAGCATGACTTAAAGCCATAGATACTAGACAATTTACTGCTTGATTGCATTATTTGAATATGTGTTTATATATCACATTATAATAATTTATAATTTTAAATTATTTTAACTTCTTAATGTTACATAAAATATTATTAACATTAAGAAATTAAAATAACAAAAATTAAAATGTGAGTTTTGTAATGAAACAAACATTTTATTGCAACTATAAAAAAATAAAGCCACATTAATAATGATCCAAAAAAAATAAATATACTACATATGATCAATCATTAAATAATTAATTTAAAATTTATATGATAATTTTATATAATTTTTTATGTATATAAATTACATATTTTATTTAAAAAAAACAACATTTTAAACATTTTAAAAATTATGTTTATATAAATTATTTGTAAAGGTTAATTTAATCAATAATTAATTGTGTTTAGGTACCCACCCATTAACATATTCCTATCAACTATAGGTTTATATGTTGTGTGTTAGTTTTTTTTCTTTTTTAAAAGTTAGTGAAATATTTTTTATATGTGGTTTTAAAAAAAAATCAACTGAAATTTTGAGAAAAAAGTGAAAGGGAATTGTAAAGATTTTTTATTCATATCATATATAAAAAGTGAAAAAAAATATACAAAAAATTTATTATTTATAAAAATTAATGAATTTTTGAATACTAGTTGACTTTTATAAACTTTATTATTATTATTATTATTATTATTATTGAACATGTCCTTCTTTTTAAGTTTACAAAAATCTTAAATCCTCCTATTTCAATGGTCTCATGTTAATAAATTAATAAATTACTAATTTATTATTAATATCTTTTCAAATTAATAGAATTTGTACGGTGACAATATTATTAATTTATCGAGGTTTTACTTAGCGGAACACTGAAGATACTCAGAGAGCGTTTTTAAAATGGCGCTTCTGCTTTCAAATTGAACTCATCTAGCATTAGCCCCACCACCAGCGGCACGACCAGAGAGAGATATTTTCAGGAAGACATTGAAAGTTGAAACCCTAACAATTTCGTGAGATCGAGAGATAGAGAGGATGATAATAAGAACTCCACAGCCGAAGAGACCTAGAGATGATGTTAAAGCCATCGAGAGCTCGCCGGTTGGTTCAAATCGCCGGCTTGTCATTTATGAAGATCCTCCTGTTGTGGTTCAACATCCGGAATCATCTCAGGAACCTCAACCTTCCGATCACATGCTTTGCACCTATCAATGCCGCCAAATGGTACTCCTCAGCTCAATTAAGTGTTTATTTGATTGAGGAATGTGTTATAAATCATTCATTTACTTTTCTATGTTATTTATGAAAGAGGCATTTCTTAATCTTATTAAGAATAATTGTAGGTTAAATCAGATTTTCTGGATGCCTTGAGCAATGCAGAGAAGCAAGTTTGTGATTATCAATCTAAATTCGAGACTCTAAATGAGAACTTCTGCAAATCTGGTGAGTTACAAGAGGATGATAGGTGATGATGTTATTATATGCATAATCCAAATAATTTTAGTTATGTTTCACAAATTTCTATTATTCTTTTATATGGTGATGATGCTAGACAATCTAATTGTTTTTATGCTTTCAAGAATGCTATCTAGTTACTGCAGTATTTATGTGTTATCATTTCCGCAATCCCGTGCAAGTGTTCATGCGAGGGGCATTAGTTTATGGTTGTTATTATTTATTCTGGTTATTGTAGATTTGGCTTGCACGTATAATGGCTTTTCAATTTATTTATTTATTATTATTATTCTTATTTTTTTTTTTTGGGATAGGCTGAGATCTGTGTAGCCCAAATTAATCTTAATTCTTGCAGAAGCTGAGAGAAAGAAGTTTCGAGATCAATTCTTATATACTGAACAAGAACTTGCTGCTGCCAAGGGACGTGAACAGGCAATGCAAGTGCAACTTTTAAAGGAGATAAATGATTCGCAGGAGAGGTTAAAGAAACAATTAGAATTATGCAGTAAACTTGAGGTAGACCCATTGTTAATGAAATGGATTCTATTTTCCCTTCATGGCCCTGTTCTAACTATGTTGCACTGATGAGTTCTTAAGGCTGACTCACACTTGCACACAGGACTACTTAACGCATTTGGTTTCATATTGTTTCTGCTTTGAGTTTGAAAATTCTATTGTACTGTGATAAAACTATTTCTTGGTTTTGGTGATTCTAATACACAATAGTAAATCATGTATCCTAGCTTTTCTTGGGAAATTTGGATGAATAGATTTTAAAATGTGCTGTAACTTGTTAAACCTTTCTTCCATTGTTACATAAACAAATCTGATTCAAATGGTGATGCATCTGGCTTAATGAAAACCTTGTACAATCATGCGGTGTAAATGGTGATTAGAAGACAAAATGTCTTTCTGTCAGAAAGAAGAGAAAAACATAGTTTAGTTACCTAATGACAGACATGTCCTGAAGCATTTCCTCTCCAATACTTGGGAAACTTCATGTCATTGCACAAGTAAGAACTGGGCTTGAATTCTATTGAAACTCCTCACCAGCTTCTCTCTTTCTTTTTTCTTTATTGATTGGTCATTGCTGTAGTACACGGATTTGTACATATTCATTTCAATCCCTTAATATGAGTGAAAAGCTGCTCTTGGACTTCTGAAAGAGCATTCCTAAATTAGAACCCTCAATCTTCTGAATTCTCAAGTTACATATTCAAATTATGCAATCACTTTACCCATGCTTCTAATGTTGAAATCTTGTGCACTTGAAATTTATGTATGATGCACCACACTTCATTTTCCTGAAGAATTAGGCTCAGTTTTGGTGACCTATTAAATAGTTAAAATCAAGATATTCAGTAATCAATTGTGTTTGGTGTGAGAGATTAGACAACAGTTATATTGTCCTATGTTTGGTGCTGGTAAGACAAGTCAATTCAGTGGACAAGACCATAGGGGTTGAGAGGACAATTTTATTAGATTTGTTGCTTGTCATTGGACTAAGTCCTTTGGGGCAGAAAGGAGGGATAATTTCTCTGTCTTGTCTTTTCCCTCGTATTAAATGCAGCCATAGCACATTGTGTCTCATGAAGCTAGTCATTCAATTGATTGAAAAAAAAGTGTGAAACATTCAGGCCTAATAAAATCTGATTCATTAAAGTACAGGATTTATCATCATGACATGTATGAATCATTTATGTTACTATATGTTTCATAAAATTGTTGTTTTATATCATCATCACTATTAGTATTAGTATCAATATTATTGCTACCACTGAAATAACACCATCAGTATTGGCATTGCCACCATCACTGAAGCTCTCATTATGTGTGCCATTATAACCACCATGATTATCATTGCCATTGACATTCTTATGACAAGAAATGAAAATCATTTAAAAGTAAATGGCAAAACATACTAATTGCATTTTCAGCAGTCAGTCAGTAACTTGGTGTTATTATCTAATAGTGTAATTGAGTTCTAGACTTTCAGCTCTAATTTTTGGTTCATATGATTTAGGTTTGAAGTTTTTAATTAACCCCTTCATTACTGCAACCTGTTTTTTTTTTCTGCGTTGTAATGTGTTTAGTAATTTGACTTTCTTTTTCCCCCTTCATTTATTCTTAGGTAAAGCTAGAAAATGAAAAGAATCTTCGCAAAAAAGCTGAATCCTCAGCAGCTTTTGCTGAAGAGAAAGCGAGTGTTTTGGAAGGGAAACTTGCCCATCTTTCTGAAAGCATAGAAAGGGAGCAAAAGCGCCTAAATAATGATCTTGCACAGCTGCAAAGAGATTCAAATCTTTCTGTTTCTAGAATAGCTGCAGATGTAAGCTGAACTTGTGGATTCTCTACAATGATTCAGTTGTGAGCCTGTGTCTGTTAACTAGTGGATTTATTTCTCTTTTTGTAGCTTGAAAAAATGGAATTCAGAGCCAAAAATTCTGAAAAAGAATCAGAGCTACTGAAGGAGCAGCTGGAAAATCTAAAATTGCAGCTAAATGAGGTGCCTTTTATATATTTATTCCGTGATTTTTTTTCATCCTATATTCCCTAAAGCTTATGCTCCCTATCTCCCTCTTTTTTTCAACTGTACTTTTGAAGCAACATTCGTACATAAGTTTATATTTCAAACATGGATAAGCTCACATACCTCATGAAGCTGTAATCCTGTAACACCAATAGCTATTCCTGCTCAAGATGCAATCTAAATGCTTGGTGTAAAACATTGATTTTGTAATATTTTACTTACAGCACATAACGAGAGACTCAATCAGTTTCTCATTAAATGCTTCTGATTTTTCATCCAGTGCTTGCACCAGAAGAGTGAACTAGAGAAGAAATTATCAAGTTTCACAATACAAGAAAGTTCTACTGAGAGCAATATTCTGGTTAAACATCTCCAGGAAGAACTCAGGCACTATGTAAGTTTGACTTCCACTGTGTTACTTCCTTGTATTAGCACTTTTTGTTCCTTTAATTTATAATATACACAATATTACATGTGCATACTCAGATTACAAAGTTTGCAGACTAGGATTGTTGCTGTTGTTGTCTTATATTGTTCATGTATGATCAGGTCAATTTTTGTTACTATAACTAAGCGTATACAGAGTCTGATTTTGGAGCAGTTTGAAGGAGTTTTTTAAACTAAACTAAAAATTGTTGTTTGTTAATTTTTCAAACCAAACAACTATTTAACTAGAGAAACTAAACCTAACTTAATAGAAACATTATGGTTTGGTCTGGTTTTTTAAAATGTTAGATATTATAATTTAATAAAGCAAAGAAGTGAAGTATTAAATGTAAAATATACACATCCAACATAAACCTGTAATACTAATAAAAAAATCAGAACAATTGTGACTGGAACATCATGGTTTTGGTCTCTCTCTCACTCCCTTTTATCATTATTATTTTTATTTTAAAAAGAAACCAAACTGTCTTGAACTAATTAAGGCACATTCCTAACACCCAAATTTGGATAAAGGTTTTTGATGATTTAAGCTAGCATTATATTGTGCTAATTTGCTGGTCATATATGTTTGGTGTGTTTGGTTTTTTTCTGATTGTGGTATTGCTAGAAACCCTCTCTCTTTTAATTATGTGATATATCCACATTTGACATTTGAACCAGGAATCTGAAGTGAGAGAAGCAAGAAAGGTGAAGTCATCTTATGAAAACCTTGAATTATTAAAGGAAAAATTATTGGAAGAAAAAAGCCGCAGAGAGAGGGCAGAGTCAGAGTTATCCAAGGTGCAAGAATTTGAGCTAAATATGAGGAAGTTGGAGGATGAGTTGTCTTCTTGGAAGTTGATGATTAAAGACATCCCTGACGTGTCATGTTGTGATGATATACCAATTAAGTTTGCGGCTTTACAGAAGTATGTGTATAACCTTTAGTTGATACTAGCATGGATTCATCACTCAAGACTGCTTTAGGGTCAGCAATAGAAAAAATTCCTTGAAACTTTCTGAAATGAGGAATGGGTTTTTTTTTAATAAAAATATTTATAAATGAAAATTGTTGGTGGCGGCCTGATCATTGAACTTTTCACTAATTTCAGTATAGTAATTAAATTTGAATTTGTATTAGCAAAACCATTAAATGTTGATTTTGTTTTTATAAGGGCATTAAAATTATATTTTAGTAGACTGATCAAGTAAAAATTTTCTAATCTAGTTGTACAATTAAAAGCAGACTATGAAGCTTTCTTTAGTTGGTGAACCCATAAAATTTGGCAATAGTAACTTCATTGAAACAAAATCAAAGAGAAGTGATTTTACTAGGAGCAATTTAAATTTAGCAACCACACTGAAATTCGCTGATAAATTCTATGACTATGATTGAAATCTAGCCATTGGTGGTCAAAATGGATTGAGTGTTTTCTAGTGCCAGTTGTACTTGTTAAAGCTAGTTGGTAATTGGAAGTAAACATGTTTTTTATAACATCTGGTCTGTGGAATAAATTCTTGTTTCAACTGTCAGTTGCTTTATTACTGCACAAGTTAAAAAGTTGACTGAGCTTAAATGAAAAGCTTGGAATTAATGTTTTTAATCTAGTTCTCTTTCTTTGCTCTCATTTTAGTTCTTGTTCTCCAACATTGAGATTTTCTGTTCAATGCAGAGAAGTGATTGATAACATGATGAAGATAGGTGAGTCAAATGCACGTTTGAAACAAATGGAGGTGACTCTGGATGCTGCCCAACTTGGCAAACAAAGTTCTGAAACTGAGACTGCATTGGTTAAAGAGAAGGCAGAAGGCTTGAAAGTGGAGCTCAATAGAATTGAATTTATGGTAAGTGTTGATTAGGTAGTTTCATGCTATTTTGAGTTTCAATATATCTTCCTTTTTAGGTTTTTAATTTGAGTACAGTGAGTCAACTATAAATTGGAGACATTACCATTCTAGTGGGTATTTTTCTCTGTAGTTCTATTAGCTACAGTTAGGGAAGTTGGTGTCGACTATCTGGTTCAAAGAGTATGAAATTTAACCTTTGAGTAAGCAGTAGAAATTTGGTGAGGAGGGCACCCCTTCTAAAATGGTTTTGAGCAGTTGTAGAAAAGATCCTTTATGTGAACAATTTAATTAAGAGAGAGGAAGAGGAAGAAAAATATTTGTTTCCAGTGTTGCATGTCTCAAAAATGGGCTAATGCTAGTGACTGTTGAAGATATATCAGAGGGTTAGGGGAGAGTTTAGGAAGTACTGTGATGTCATTATGTGGGATCCATGAGTTAGATGTGCTAGCAAAACAATCTAAACATAGTTGTAATTATATGGACCTAAATTTGATTTTTGTGATTGTTTTTTTGCTGGATATCTTTATTGGTGGTTAGTCTTATTTAGTTCTTGATTGTTTCTTCTGTGTACCTTTTCACTAATTTTCTGTTTTGTTCTCTCTCTCTCTCTCTCTTTTTTTTTTTCCCTGGGGCATTTCTTGGTACTTATGTTATGTGTCTCTTTATACTTTCATCCAAATTCCTATCAATGAGGGTGGGAGAATTTATGAAATGGTGGGGAAAAGTGTTGGCAGTGATTTTTCCTTTTCCTGCTCTTTCTGATTATTCATTATACAGCTGTACATGGAGTTTGCATCATCTTATTTCTGTGAATGCTTCACATAACTCTTTCTGCTCTTGACATTTTCGTTCTGCTGCATGGTAATTGATATAGTAATATTTGTTTTCTTTTTGTCTTTTGCTTTCTTTATCTGTGTCATGGTAGTGCTTTCTTTGTTAGCCAACTAGTGCAGTTGAGAGTGATGTGTTTATTGTTTGAGATCATAATTTACAGAGAGTGATTTATGCACATGGAAACTTTGATATACTGTATGACTATTTATGATCAAATGCATTTTTAACTTAATATTGATTTCCATCCATCACTTTACATTTAATCATTTGCTTTACAAGTATTGATGGTCAATTGCAGCTTTCTACGGTTACTGAAGAACGAGACAGGTTGAAAAATATGGTTGATGAAGTGAGAAGGTCAAAGAATGAACAAGCAGGGGGTGAAGCAGCAACTGGAACTCTCTTCCAGGTCTTTTTTTACCTGCCCCCCCTTCTTCTCTTCTCTTGAAATGTGTTCTTATCTTTCCTGACGGTTGTTTGCACTTTGTTTTTATCTGCAGGAGCTTGAATCATCTCTTGCAAAGAAGGATTGTTTAATTAAAGAATTGGAGAGTAATTTACATGAACAAAAAGAAGTTAATAATCGTCAATTTGACGAAATAAAGTTACTCAATGATAGGCTGAATAATGAAGCTAAGAGAATTAAGTCGCTGGAAAGGGAGAGTGATCGGCTTTGTTCAGAGATTTCTCTATTGGAGTCCAAGGTATGTCAACTGATATTCAAGAATTACTGGCACTTCTGACCTTCGGCATTGAATTAACTATGTAGTGGTTTCCAGATGACCATCTCCTACATGAGCTTTTCTGCTAAACCCTCTTTATGCAATTTGCTGTTTGTTGGTAGTTATAAACTCTTAAAATTACTAAGGAATAACTTAAAATTAAATGGCTAAGGAATAAGTTGGTTTTCTTCAAGTAGTTCTGACACTTATTTTTCCTTTTTATGCTGGCATGCTTTGAATATTGTATTTAATGATAGACTATTGGTGAGAAAGGACTTTGTGCTGGTCATGCCTGCATGTTTATTATTGTTTGGCAACTGGCTCTGGCACTTTACATGCTTGGTTTCTGTAACATTACTATGG
This sequence comes from Vernicia montana, assembly GCA_949750685.1. NCBI lineage: Eukaryota > Viridiplantae > Streptophyta > Magnoliopsida > Malpighiales > Euphorbiaceae > Vernicia > Vernicia montana. The sequence goes on from CATKHJ010998339.1 coordinate 9,727, forward strand.
TGCTTGTTAAGTACTTCTCTCCTAAACAAAGTTCAAACAGTCTAATCATTTTGGTAAAGGTTCTCTATATATTTGAACTTCCTGTGTGACAGCATTTTGAACATTCACTGATATCTTGAGTGAGAAATACTAGGCCTTCTAATTAGGCCCAATTCTTAGCTTCCATCTTTTTAATTGTAGAATGAAGGGTTCTTGGATCTACTATGTACAAAATAAGAGTGATTTCTTTTGGATAAGAGATGGCCATCATTGAGCTGGGAGGATCCCCCTTTTAACTGCTTTAAATGATTCGTTGTTGTTTTAGTATCTGTATGTGTTTTTTTTTTCTTTTTTTAATTTAATTTGTTAATAAAGCTATGCATCATTTACATGTGCCAAAAGAAGCTAGCAAATAATGATATAAGAGCTAATAGTTATCTAGTTATCCATCTGGATTGCTTCATGCTCTGAATCAGGGATGGTTATTGATGTGAGCTGAGTTTTAGGATGCAGTTGTGGTTTAAAATTTCTCTCATCATCTAATTCATAAAAAATAGATAATACCATGGTTTACTTTTTTGTTGTTTGGATTTTGCTCTTTAGCATTGTATTGTGCTAGGAGCCACAGAGGACTAGGTTTTCAATTCAGATGGCTTAATAGATTAAAGATGCCTTAGCTGAAGGTCATCCTTGCCCCTCAGTTGATGCTTGAGGAATGCTTCTCAGAGGAATTGATGAATGGCTTCCTTAGTCGTGTGAGGCATACTGCCTGAAGTTTGTTTAAGGCTGTAACTAGGATTCTCTACTGAATGAGGGCTGACAGTTGACTTTTGTCTTTGAATACCCAAATGCCTTACTGAATGCATGCTGGGCTCCTGGTAAGGGTTGGTGTCTACTTCTTGCTTTCTGTAAGCCACTCCAGTTTATAGGTCTGCCTCCCAAGTGTTGTAGTATTAGTGATGGCTTCAGGGTCAGTATACTGGTGGTTTCTCTGTCTGAATGTGATTCTTTGTAAAATATTGGTCCAACAGAACTCAGCAATTTATAGTTTTTCCATCAGTTTGGAAATTGTTCTTTTCCTCTATGTAATTGAGAACTTTTTGGAGTGCCCATGAAGGGATTTTAGCATATCTTGTAAAACGTGAGATCGCCATCAAAGGCAATATGTGTAGAAAAAGGTGTAATTTCTCTCTCACATTCTCCCTCCCCTCTTTACAATCTCAAATTATTGCTAATTTCCGATGCTAATTTTTTCAAGGGCATTGAAAAGATGTAAATCAGGTAGGTTAAGTGACAAACACTCTTGTTGGTTTTTCTGTTGTATCATTGAAAACCTAAACATTTTGTTCACTAATATTTTTGTTATTCTCTTTTTATTTTTGCATGTTATTGAGATTTGATAAGACATACAACACATCCATTAAAGATTTATTTTTTTTGTCCTTGACTGCTTTTTCCTTTACAGCTAGGTCATGGTGACTATTCTGCTGCAAATACAAAGGTATTGAGGATGGTGAATACCCTTGCTGTTGATAATGATGCGAAACAAACTATAGATGCTTTACGTACTGAGTTGCAGAAGACAAAGGAGAAGTTACAGGCTGTTGAAGAATTAAAGAGCCAGTCAGGTATCAAGAAATGCTGTTTGAACAAGAATTCCTTAACCCTTTCTATTTTTCTACTCTTTGTGGCCCTTGTGGCAAAGTCTATCATTTACCTGCAAGCTGTTGTACAAGCGCGTGTTTAGCGATCATGTCTTGAGTTCTGTGGCTTCCCTCTTTAGTCCTAACTAAGTGGCTTCTACGGATAGCCTATATGTTAAAGGATCTCAATAGATTCTGTTGTTGACGCTCCTTTAGTCTCATGCCTGAACATGCCCACTTATTACCTGTAACTTCAACCAATAGCTCCCTCTGGTGAGCTTCATGAATTGCTTTAAAACTCAAGTAATTTATTTGTTATGTTATATGTTTGCATGGGTTTGACATGTTTAGTTGCAGTGTAATTTTCAAGACTTTTAAGGACTCTTTGCTGCATATGTGGAATTGGATTTTTTTCTGAGATTTTGAATGCTTAAGCCAGTAGGTAGGAATGGCAATGGGGCGGGTGTAGGTGCAAGTATCCCCGTTTTATTTTTTTGTAATTTTATGTTATTGAAAAAACCATAATTTTTATATTTTCATAAAATATATATGCACATATAAGATATTTCCAATGTTATTTGTTAATATCTAAGGGAAAAAATATTAATGTGTAAGAAATAGTATATTTTAAAGATAAAAAAAAGCTTTTCATATTAAAACTGGGGCAGGGGGGGCCTTAATCCGATTTTGATGCATGGGTTCCCCATTGGGGCAGGGAAAAGTTACCCATCTCTATGACAGTAAACCATATTGAGTGAAACTCTTGCATCCAGCTCTTTGATGGGCTTCATACCTCTTAAAAATTTGTGTGCTTTTGAGCCATGATTTAATTTTTCAGGTTAGAGGTCTTGTCTCATGGCCAACACGAATCCAATAGGTAAACATGTTTATAGTTAAGCCATCTCTATATGCCTCGTCATTGGCAACTTCTGGATTCGCCAAACATGATCTTTCTCCTTTGATCGTTCAACTTGATACAATTCGAGCAAGTTTTGAACATTGCTTTCCATAAATGGCATTGCAGCTTTAGGATGCTTCCATGCAGCTTACCATTTTGCTTCCATCCTCTGAATAGAATTCTAAATGAAAAAATATATATTTTTTAATGATTCCATAGCTCATCAGTCAGTGGCATGTTGACTTCAGTCTTTTCCTGATTGTATTATTTTGCAGGTGATGCTGGAAAGCTGGTGGACTCCTATATATCTGGAAAGATAACACAACTAAAAGAACAAATTGCAACACTTGAAAAACGTGAAGAAAGGTGACTGGTGTTCATCAAAATATTTCAACAGCTGCATTTTTCAATTGTGATATTTATTTTATTATTATTTATTTTATTACTAAAGCATTCGAGTTTATCCAATGAACAGATACAAGACTGTTTTTGCTGATAGAATTTCAGTGTTTAGGAGGGCATGCTGTGAACTATTTGGTTACAAGGTATCATATATATATATATATATATATATCTTGCTGCATTTTGTAGAGTTTCTTACCAATGTGAGAATTACCTGTTTCATTTAATTCTGGTTGAGGAACCATCATTTCATTTCCCATCTTTCCGCTTCCAATCTTGGAATGATTCTGGCTTTTCTAGTGTATATTTGAACTAATGTAAAGTCTCTTGATTGTGCAATACATACTTGTGTGAATAAGATAATTATTGGAAGGATATGTTTGAATGTTTCTCTTTTCATGTCAATGTACTCGCTCAGAAGGCATTGTTTTTTATTGGAGCTTATTCTTTTTGTTTGATCACATTTTCCCAGATTGTAATGGATGAACACCAGCGTTCTAATGGAATCCCAGTTACTCGTTTTACCCTTCAATCTATCTATGCACAAAGTGACGATGAGAAGCTTGAATTTGAATATGAATCCGGAAATACAAACATTTTGGTAAGATAATGAAATACAGTTACATAGAATTGTGCCACACCTGTCTTCCATAGCATTTGACATGAAAATACTCACACAAGTATAAATTCATAATCAGGATTTTCTGAAGTATTTGCATTTGTTGGTTCCTTAAGTGCAATATAAAATGAACATAGCAATTACTTCTCTTTCTTTTTTTCTTTTTTTAATTTTTTGGCGGGGTTACTGGAAATGCATTTCCTTAGGTTGCAGAAATGCTCATGTACTATATTATATACATTTGTCATGGCAATTGGCAAGTGTAGATGTTTAAACTATTTTTCAATTGTTACAGGCAAATGCTTACACCTCTCAGCTTGAGATTTCTCGTCAGGTATGGAGTAAAACTTTTTCTCCAAATGTGTGTGTGTGTGTGTGGACTTGCAGCACTGTACACATATACACTCTGTGCACTTGTGCTAAATCATTGCTTTTGTACGTGTTTGTTTTTCAAGTAACATGATTTGTTATCAGAATTGCTTGCACTGGGGAACTCCTACTCATCTTCATCCTACCTTTTGCAGGTTGATATATTTATTCATAAGATGAATTCTATCCCAGCTTTCACGGCCAACTTGACAGTGGAGTCTTTCAACAAAAGAACTCTATCTTAATACGAAATCAAAATAGCCAGCTTACTCTAGATGTTCCTGATTTCTCATAGGTTGCAATAATTTGTACATTTTGGACCTTAGTGATGCTATTTCCCAGTTGATATGCTATCAACTTAGCATAAACTTTTAAATTCTATAGCTGCCAAATAGAGATTTAGTGTTTTGTATCTACATCTGAAATGAACTGCCAAAATTTATTGGCATTTCAAGGTTAATAATTCTCTTGGTGCCGCGAATGACTTTGGATGACTGTACTGTTCATATACTATCTATTGATTACTAGTTATTCTCTCTATCACTCTTTTTAATTTGAATCTTTAGTTCAAATAATTCAAATTTAGGTGATCTTACATCTTTTTCTGTCTCATCAGAATTTGAGCTTAGTTGTGTCAAATTATGTTTGCACCTTTGTAATGGAGAAAGGTGAAGAAAGGACTAGAAGTGGGAGATAGTGGAGAAATTAAGGTGCGTTACTATTACCAACTCAAGCTTTACCGTATTGAATCATATTCCCTTTTGGTCTTCTTAGTCTCTTAATCTCACATTATGGAGTAATATTCCAATAAGTCCTGTGCAGAAATAGTAATAACCTACCACCATCATCGTCATTATTCACTATTGTATTACTTTATTTGACTTGGACCATCTTTACTTGTTAGGGCTGATTTATATTTCAGTCCCGACACTCACTCTTAAATAATCTCACCTTTTTTACTATATTAAGGCACCGGTCATGTATGAGGCTGATTTATTTTTTATATTTTCTTGCATTTTTTTAGGGCTACATTTGGTCAGGTAATTTGCAGGTAATTTGAAATTATAGGATTTTTCTATTTTATTCTTAAGTCCAGTTGTATTTAGTCTCAGAGAGTGTGCGCATTTTTTAATAGCTATTTCTAATTTATCAAGAAAAGTTTTATCTTCTCATTTTGACATTCATGAACCTAAACCCTAACCCAAGAAAACCTTTATATATCGCCAAATTCAAATCCTTCCAGAATTTCTTTTCAGCTTAGGATTATCATCTGATCTTTTGACCAAGAAAATGTGATGCTCTAGAGTCATCCATGCCACAATTAGTGAGAACAGTTAGTAAGCATATGTAAATTGTTAGTGCATGAGCAAAAATGGATGAGATGATGGGCAAGAAAAGCATCAAATGTTGGTTAAAAAAGCATTTTTTGGTGCCGCTTTCTCCTCATTGGTGATGGGATTTGAATCTCTCAAAGCTTAAATCTCTTAATTAATTTGACTTAATTGAAAGCTTTCTATATATGTGTTTGTGTGTGCAAGTCAAATTGATTTCTATTTAGTGCTGGTTTCAACTTTCAGTTGCTAGTAGCTAATGAAGGAATATGAGCTGACTTTGCTTTTGATGATTTATGGTTAGTGCTAATGGTTTTATCAAGTTGGACAACCTTAATGTCACTGTCAATCATTTGAATGGCTTGTGATTAAGTAATATAATTTATGATTTAATTTAATTTCTGTTTTTGCTATGTATTTAGTGATCTCATTCTCTGTATCTTGATTCTCTTTTTTTGAGATCAATTGTCGACCTGTTAATTTTAGCGGTTGAGCTGCTTTTATGGTCTGTGCTTGGCTTCATGGACAACAATGACTATCGTAGCCATGACTTTTGTAAGAAGATATGACCTTTGCTTTATATATAAAGGTCTCACAAATTTCACCTATTCTTTGGCCAAAAAAAAAAAAAAAAACCCACCTATTCAGCAAGATATTAGTGGAAGAAGATGCTTTAATTTTTATTTTTTGAGGTTGTTATGGCTTGTTTGATACATTTTGAAATTAGAATTAAAGTGGAATAGAATTTTAAAATTTTAGACATCTATTTTTAAGTTTATTTTTTAAATAATTAAATAGAATTTACTGATTATATTAATAATTATATTAAAAAATCTATATCATATTAATAAAAATTAGAGTCATTAGAATTATTTAAATATAAAAAAAATAGAAAAAAATTTAAATTATTTATGTATCAAAGTAAAAAAAATAAAATCTTATTCTTGGAATAGAATTTTATTCTCAATCTTAGAGTGTACTAATTGTCCTTAGATTCTTCGGAATTATGAAACAACTCATGAAATTTTTTTTGGTAGAATGCTTATTTTATAATACAAAAAATTAGAGTTTTATTATAAATAAATTATTATGAGTGGATATTATTTAAATATCTTTAAGTATATATTTTAGAGAGATTATAGTATATGGTATTTCAGTAATGTTGTATACACCAATATTACTAAAATAACAAGAAGTTATTTAATAACAAGAGTTTGAAGTTTTTTTTTCTCTCTACGTATATTTTTGATATGATGTGTTACAATAAATTTCAAATTTTAATTATCTATCTCATACAAAACAAATTAGAGTTTTAAATTTTAATATCCTTTTTGCTTTCAAGAATTTTTGATATATCAAAAATGAAGAAAAGAAGATAAGTCTTAAGTATAGGATTTAATTTAGATCTACATTTTAAGGGCAAAAGATAATGTGATAAATATTTAAAACGATCATAACATCATTTTTTTCTTTTTTCTTTAAAAAAAACAAAAAAAAAAAAGATAAAATGAGAAATAATTATGTAGATTATACATTTACACAACATAAGTAAAGAACATTGAAGAATAATTATGTACATCATATTACGTAAGTGGAGAATATTGAAGAAGTTGAAAAGTTAGTAGAATAATCAAGATTTCAATTGATTTTTCTTCTTCACACTTTTTGTAGAATGTGTAAAATTTGCCCCCCTCTCTCAAAATAATGGGCATCTATATTCAATTCTTGCATAAGAACAACATGAAGTAATTTGTGGTGAGATTGATTGAAGTTGTTCTGTCCAATTCTTGGGCACACATTAATCTTTATGCAAAAATAACATATACACTACTTTGAATAAGTCCACTTCAGAAATGACAAACCATGTCAACAACTAAAAGAAAGATTTTAGATTTGCCACCTTCAAAGACTATTAACAATTTGTCCCCTCTAAATGGGATTCAAATCCTTATTTCATTGGCCAATATTGAAGAAAAATTATACGCGTATATTCAAAGTAAATATTCATATAATGCACAAATACTTTTAATATGACATCAATCATATAATTTAACAGATAATATTTAATCTTTATTGCTGTTGACAAATGATTTTTTTTTTTCCTCGTATAATGATATGTCAATTTTATGAACCAATATATAATTGACAAATAGTGTATAATTATATCATTCTATTGAAGATTAAATGATTCCATTCATTTCTTGATACAATGATGTGAGAAAGTAACAAACATTGCAAATTTGCAATGGGATATATACAAAGTGTAAACGTCATTGTGCACCAAAAGAGACATGTCCTTATGGCCTAAGAGTAACAATGAAATTGAAAGGCCTTGACCAACTTTATATAGTACCAATTTCATAGCCCTTTTATCCTCTCTTTAAGGTCAGTTTCTTTGAGATTATTATTTTTAGGGTAAACAGATGCAATGCATCAACTTTAATTTTTTTCCTTTCTTGCAAGAAATGCTAATATCTAAAACTTGGTGAGAAAGTGATATATTACTAGCCAATTCTATTCAGACAGCACTTTAAAGTCACCATTTTAGTGCCACAATATCCCTTTTGAGGTGACCTGTGACAGAGTGTTGTTAGGTGCCGCGAAATGCGACTGCTTATAATATTTTTCATTTTGCTTTACTTGCTCATGACTTTTTTAATACAAAATGTGAATATAATTTATCATATTTTTGTATCTTCTCAATTATATTTTATAATTATATTTTTAAAAAATTTATAATTAAATTTCAAATTATGATTTTCATGTTATAATTATTTATTTACTTTCTGTATTTATTCATTTACTTTTTATTTTTCATACATTCATTTATTTTTTTTATATATTTTATCTATATATTCTATAATTTTTATTTTGGGCTGTCCAAACAAAATCTTAATTTTTTTTTAAGAGGCTCAATATTTATGTTTTTTGCTATAATTTTTCTTGTGTTTGAACTTGATGGGAAAATAATGAAATAGAATTATCAACCTTTAATTCAGTGATATTAAAGTCATTTTCAAGCTGATAAGTTTCGTGTTCGAACTTTAATTGGAGTCAAATTTACAAATAAATAAATAAATAATAAAGATTTACACTAAATAGTGATAATATTTTTTAGGGGCAAAGTGATATATTACAGATTTTTTTTTTTTATTTTTTGTATTCTATTAAATCTACTTATCTGATTCAATTAAATTAGTTTAAGGGTGGCAATTTAACCACTAGACTCAGTTTAATTTAGTAATCAACTATTTAAATTTATACATTTTCCCTTCCCCTTATATCTTTAACAAAAACACACAAAAAAAATTATATGAATTTTTTTTTTTATTTTACAAAAGACTTTGGCAATAAAAAGATATATTTAAATGATTTTAATTAGTGAGTTTCTTTAATTACAAATGTTATTATTTCTAATAGTCAAAATATTAATTTTTCTCATTCATAACTCATTAACTTAATTATATTCACAATTCAGATTATATATTAGTTTTTTTTTTCCCTATTTCAAAGGAGGTATAGGACAACAATTAACCAGTAATCCAATAGTTGAATGTATGACTTATAAGGTTGAAAATGGATGATTAAGTATTGACTTATGAATATATTATTAGATTAATCGTATCCGGCCCCTCATTTTAGAAATTTAAACTAAAAATTTAAGTTTAGTTCCATATGCATAATCTAAATACTACCTTATTGATTTTCTCAAAAAAAAAAAAAAAATAATAATAATAATAATACTACCTTATTGAAAACAAAACCACACTTTTCATTTCATTTTCATTTGATTATCATGAACAAAAATCAAGTTTAATAATTTTTATTTTCATAAGCTAGATATATTGGATTAATGGGTAAGTCAAAATAAAGGAAATGATGAGAATTAAAAAAAAACTTAGAATACTTAAAAAAAAAAAAAAACATTTACTATATAAATATTAATATATAATTGAAAAAAGAAAAAAAAGAAAAAAAAGAAGAGCATGCAAGTCTCATCCTTATTCTAATTTGTTGAAAACCAATTGAAATGCAATACCTCTATCTATATAGCTTAACTATTGGGGGCATAGAAATCCTTGGCTTGTCCTTCTTAGGGAACAATTGGACAATGAAGACCTAAGTACTGTCCACATCAAGAAAAATTAAATTCTTTTTCAGTACCCATTATTTAAAATCTCTATCTAGTCTACATCAAGGAACATATCATATATATATATATATATATATATATTTTCCATAAATACTATAAGCCTACTACTCTTTCAAAAATTTGAAAGGTCCTCTTTTTAAAAACAAAACCATACTTATAATTTGCTTGGCTAAAGCATCCAAAGATCTTGGTCTAAGGGTTGAGATATTGCATGATTGCATTTGCAAAGCTACCTGTCCTAGAAGAGTTAAAAAAAGAAAAATAGCAATAATACCATGGTATCTTTGTTTGTATGGTCAATATCGATTGATAATGAGTTTATCCTTGTCTTCTTGTCTTTTTTTTTTTTTCTTTTTTTTTTCAAGTCTTATATGATGGCGAATAAATGTGTTTATGATTCGGTTTAGTCTCAAATCAATCATATTGGTTTATAAATGATTTAAATCATATCTAAATTAAGTAAAATTAAAAATTATCCAAATCAATACTATTAAGTTTTGGTTTGAATAATCGATTTGATCGGTTTTAACTATAAGATAAAAATATTTTTAAAAAATTAAAAAATAAATACTATATAAATTAAAATATTTTATAACATGAAATTATATTTTAAATCCATATATGAAAGACTAAAATAAGAGTAATTCTATTTTAAATAGATGAATTTTTTATATTATGTGATAAAAATCAATTTAAAAAATAAAAAAAAGTCTTCAAAAATTAATATAAACAAAAAAATCTCTATAAAATTAAAAAATAGGTACATATAAATCAAAATATATAATTTTAGTATATTTCGATTTGATTTAGTTTTAGTCAATTTTTTATGTATTCAAACCGTAATAAAACTAAAAAGTTCGGTTTAACTTTTTTTTTTAAACCAATCCTAATCATATTAATAATAAAACTACAATTTTTAGTTTGGATTGAATTGAATTTATTTAATTTGATCAGTTTGGTTAATTTTTGAACAGCCTTAGTTGCGAATCTAAAATCTTTATTTGTGATAGAAAGTCATTTAAAAAAAAAATTAAGTCACTTCAATATATATTTATTTTATTGAAAAATTACTATTTTATGTTTGAGTTTAGATCAATATTGTTAGCTAGTTCTTACTTTTTTTAAAATGCATTAAAAAATTCCTAATGTTCCATTCTGTCTATTAAATAATCCATAATTTTGGCATATTTTAATATATTCCATTAATTAAAAATTAAAAAGACAAATTTACCCCTCTCTCTCTCTCTCTCTCTAATGTAGAAATTTAGCTTTTTAATCTCCTCCAAATTATTATTTTTTTTTTCCCAATCTCCTATACCACTTTCTTTTTTAGATAATAATTTTTTTTTTCTTTTTCCCTGTGTTTTATTTTTTTCTTGATTATGGATTGTGACTTGCAAGGCCACCACAGATGTTAGAAACTCATCAACAACAATCATGAATCAAATAGAAACCCACAAAAATAAGAAGATCCCCCAATCAATCAACAAAACCAAACAAGCCATACATCATAAATCTCTGCATTTTTGAAGGCCCAAAACTTCCCACATCAATAATTCACATATATTCATCAATAAACCAATAGGTGATTGAACGCTGAAACAATAAAAAATCAAGCTGAATAGAGATCTAATCAAACAATCCAATGGCCTAAATCTAAGATATTGAAATTGACAAGCTCAAGAGGAGTGACGGCCATATGACTAAGTCCACAACTGAGAATACCACTAGCAGTACAAGCAAACATAAAAAGCCGTTGGGAGTGGGGATCACAAAGCTGCCAGACTTCGTTATGAGCAGAGTTCAGAGAGAGAGAGAGAGAGTGGTGGTGGTGAAAGAGAGGGGAAAGGGAATCAGGGTAGTAAGTTGAAGACAAGGGCAATTTAGCTATTTGGTAATGTAGGTAGGGGTAAATCTGTCTTTTTATTTTTTAATTAATGGAATATGCTGAAATATGCCAAAATTATAAAATTATAGACGATTGATCATTTAGCAGCAAAATTGAACGTTAAAGGACTTTTTAATACAGTACTAAAAAGCAGGGACTGATAATAATTTTTTTTTAGAATGAATAAGCTATAAATTTGGGTTTGAAATATTCATATTTATGCCAATTAAATGTGGTTTGATTGGAAAATAGGAGGTCTCATGTTTGAGTTTTTCAAATTACAAAGAGTTATAATCAATTTGTTGAGAGATATTAAAGGGGAATGTTACCCCTAATGTGTAGCCTATAATATTATTTCGGCTTATTGAACTTGACGCAGAATAAGTAAAGAGGCAAAATCAAATTAGGATCTAAATTTTCTAAATTTTATTTGATGCCTTAAAACAGGCAAAACAATAGTTTAAATAGGGGGTTCCGAAACCCTAAACATGAAAACTGGAAAAAATGACAGATTCGTAACAACACACCAAAATAAAATAAGGAATTAAATAAGAAAAATGTCACAGACGACTCCTAAATCTGAATTTCCAATAAAAAATTACAACCAAATTGAAAAATTACCATAAATAGAAAAACGGTAAATTTAGGAGTCTAAATGAAGGAATGTGGCTAAAAAAGACGTTGATCATCGCCAAAGACGATGAGTCAGACCCTTTGAACCATTTCTCTTTGAATCAAATTCTTACAGGGTTCAAAATTCTAACTGCTCCGGACCACTATTTTTTCTGTTTGACTCACTATTTATCCAAACGACTCATAAACTCTTATGCATATGCTTCCACGTCAGAACCTCACTAATTTCAGAAAAAAAAAAAAAAAAAAATCATATCTATATATATTATATTATACAAATTGCTATTTTCTTACACGAGTGCAAAGCGCATCTTTTATTTGACATAAATAAATCAATGCTAAAAACATTATACAATATTTAATAGCCAGTAATTCATTTAAAAACCCTACTTTATATATATATATATATATATATATATATATATATATATATATATATATATATATATATATGATCATTACATCAATAAACCATCTCTTTCTTTTTTTTAAAAATTTATTTATCAATGTGCTATATAAATATTCCTTCTACTCAACATCTCATTTAATTAATTTTCTGAACTCTACATCTCATAATATAAATCCCAAACGTTTTAATTAAAATCTCAAGTTTCAACTAGCTACTGAGTTATTTAATTTAATTGTGATCACTATCATCACCACTACCACTAACTATTAAAATCATTTACTGTCGTATTATTATTTTTAATTTTTTGAAAATTATATTTGTAATAAGATGTCGCTATAATGCTAAGAAGTATGATTACCCATTACATAGATTTTCAACTCAACTTTGAGAATTAGAGAATTTGATGTAGTGAGATAAGATTTCCACATATATAGGTCCAATACTAAAGCAAATTATAATATAAGTCAAAAGGGTTTGACACTTCATTTTTAATTTATTACACCACAAGTCAAAAAATTAATGCTTATTGGTTTATTAAAAATAAGGTAAACTTTATTTTATTTTATTTTTTTATATTTGAGACTAATTGGCTACTCCAGCAAGCAACCACATGGTGATTTCTTATCATGTGATGAAATTTCAATTTTGATGCAATGTATATTATCTGATTAAGACATTACAACAAAAGCATTAATATTTTTTCAGTGGACTGATTTCTATATGAAACTGATTGTTATATATGAAACTGAATTTCTATTAAATATTTGACAATTTTTAAGTGTATTTACTATCAAAATTTAAATTTTCAGTATTTTTTTATGTTTTAATTGTTTTATAATGCTTATCTACATAACAATTAAAAATCTTAATTAATTAATAAAATTCTCATAAATCCATTCAACATTACCATTGCTAATAGCAACTTTTGAACCAAAAATTAGAATTCTTTTGCTTTTGTAGATAATAGGAAGGACGGATTCAGAAAAAATTATCAGTAAGAGCAATTAATTTTTAAATTCATACGCAATTATATATACACATATGTATTAATATATATGTGCTACCAACTAACAAAAAAAAAAAAAAAAAGGTACAATGTTTTATTCTCAATAATTATTAGTTATTATTATTAATTAGAATGATCATTCTTTTACTAAAAATATTAAAACAAAATAGTAGATTAAAAAGATGAAAGTAAAACCTGTTATCATTAAAAAAAAACTAATTTGAAACACAAAGTAATTTAAATAAATAATTGGGTTTTGTTTAAATTGACAAAAGAAAATCAAAATAAAGAATAAAAAAAGTGTGTTTGCTTATCTCAATTTTTGTCCTTATGCTAGTAAATTTTTTTATTTTTATTTTTTGTCTTTGGATGCATAAGGTGTGAAAAGAAGTAGCAGTCTTCTAAAAAAGGAAAAAAAAAAAAAAAAAAAAAGAATAGCAGTACAAGAAACAAAGTGCCAAGAATAGAATTAGGGAGAGAGAATGTGAGTTAGAATTTTTTTTTTTTTTTTTTTAATTTGACTTTATTTCTAATATGAAAAATGATCTAAAATTATAAGTATAATCTTAAAATTATATAGAAAATAAAATGCTTGTAAATTGTAATTTAATGAGAGTAAATAGGTAAAATTTAGTGGGACATATTTATGAATACACATATTTAAAAAAAAAAAATTTAAAAATCAGTGAGGGCAATTGTCTCGCTGCTCCTTTAGTAAATTCACCCCGGATAATACTACTTGTAATATGGTATTTATATTTCATAAAATTTCTAAGAACCCATATTTGAAATTTTTTTTTTCCAAAATCAATTTAATCCATAATGATAAAAAGCTATTATCTATTAGATCTTAGCCATCTTGGCCCAAAAGCTACTATTGCTCGTTACCCTTAAAATAATTTAAGAAAATTAATTTAAAATTTAGACCGAATAAATTAAGATTTTAAATAATTTTATAATTTAAAATTTTCAACACTCGTATATATATTTTATTCAGTACTTGACCTTCAATATCTAAATTTTCAATTTTACCATAGCATTACTTAAATTATGTGGAAAAAAAGCATAAAGGAGTGAGTTAAAAAAACTTGTTCATAAATTTTTTAATGAATTCAAATTTAAATTATTTAAAAAAAATTCATTTCAAGTTGAAATAATTACCCTTTTAAAATATATATGGCAATGTGAAAACATAATTAGAATTTGAAAGTAATTAACCCTAAGTAAAGAATTGCAAATGTGATTTGGTATGTGGTACTATTAAGTCAAGACCTATATTATATATATATAGACCTATCTCACATAAGAAAAAACCAAAGTATATAAGAAATTGACTAATTAAACTATAGAATTAATGTTGATTGACATAATTATAATTTATCATTAGAATAAACAATTATATAACAAGTCTTTTGAATGTCGGCTAACCAATAAAGGATTACACACCTTATCTAGCTACATAAAGTATGCTATTTATAAATAATAATAAAAAAAAACAATTAATGTCAAAATACTTAAAATTTAATTTTTAGGGTTAATATTTGAAAAATAATTTATGAATATATATTATCGAGTGTGGAGAATTCATAGAAGAAAAAGATTATTTTTGATAAACACTAAATTAATCTAAAAAAATCTTTAACCGTTCAGATAAATTAAAGATACCGCACTTTAAAAGAAAAAAAATACAAAAAATCAAAATATAAAATTTTAAAGGTGAAACGCTTTATTCAGAAAATTGAAAATTAATAATATACTTAAATATAAGTAAGTGTATATATAATATGTACAGTAAATTTAAGTTCAAATTCTTTGCCTCAATATTGAAAAAGAAAATTAAAAATCAATCTATTAAACAATCATCGGCTCTAGAAATTATTATATTTTTTACTTTAAAATTTTTTAAATATTAATTTAAAAATATTTGAATATTATTTTTCATCGGTTATTAATAAAATCAAATAAAATATATGAATGTGAGGGATAAATCAATCAAATCGATAATCTAATAATAGATTTAGTTTTAAAAACACCAGAATCATCTAGTGTGTGTATGTATCTTATATGTAAATAAAAAGCTGTAATGGACTCCATTAATTAGCAATGAACAATACAATTAATTGATCTTATTAAAGATTGACAGATGGATAATTTTAGTCCAAAGTTAATATTAGTAGACGTAGCTCCTCTAGTTTGTAATATTGGTGAAAGCAACTGTGGAAATGCAACACTAACACTAACATTAAAACTATATAATATATCAACAAAAAAACCAAAAGGAGAAATTGAATTAAAGGGAAAGATGATACATAAGCTAAGGGGAAGGAAGGTGGGTGGAAATTCTAAACCTCCACAAATGAAAAAACCCAAAGGATTTGAGTGCCCAACTACCAACTTATACCTTTTTTTTTTAGGCCTTTTTGACCGTCTAAAATCCATAGTAAAGTATTTTTTTTTTTTTTTTAAATTAATATGGTTTATATAAAAAAAAAAAAAAATTAAAGAAAGATGCCTTGAATGAGACCCATTAATTGGTCCTAAAAATTGGTTTTTTTTTTTTTTTTTTTTTTTTTTTTTTTTAAGTGGGTTAAATTTTATGTCCAAGTTCAAGCTACTTTTGACTTATTATATACAATACATATATGTACAGGATTAGCCACCAACCAAAAGCAGTCGGCAGAACACATGTCCTGATGTCCATTGCCTAATATTTTTTGGGTTGTGGCCAATTTTTGGACTTTTATTAATTAATTTATTTTTTTTTCTAGTACTTGAAAAATAATATATATCAAATTAATACGCCTATGAACATTTACACCATGTTTGAAAAAAAAATTGGTGAAAAAAAAGTTGGAGAAGAAAGGAAGGTGGAGTAAAGAATAGAAAAGGTGGTGAAAGTTTTTTTTTCTTATTTTGTTTGGAAAAGTAGTGAAAGGTGAGGGAGTGAAAAGATAGAAAAAAAAATAAAATTACTATTATATGGTTAAAAATGTAATTTTATTTATAAAAATAATGAAAAACTATTTTCTCTTTCATCCCCTCCAAATTTGGGGGAAAATTTTTTTTGTGGGCTTAAGGGAAAAAATTATTATTCATAGTCTTTTCCTTTTCCTTTCCTTAACTTTTCAAACAAGAGATTTACACTTTTCAAAACTATTTTCATTCCTCTTCCTTTCATTCCCTAGCTTTTCCTCTCTTTCCAGACAAAGCATTAGTCTAGCGATTAAGATAAAAGGCGAGATCCGATTACCTGTTGGACTCTTAGATTTATTGAATTTAATTTGTAATTTATATAATTTATTTTTTGTTTATGTTGGGTTAAACTCTTAGATTTATTAAATTTAATTTGTAATTTATATAATTTATTTTTTGTTTATGTTGAGTTAAATTTAATTTATAATGTTCAATATAATTTATACACTTGATAATTAGATTGTATATAGTATCCCATATAAAAAAATGAACACCAAATATCTTACCCACACCTACAATATTTTGTGTTCCTTTACAAGGCAATTTCTCATGAAGTTTCCCTACGTTTAGTTCTTTTTTTTTTTTTTTTTTTTTTCTCTGATGAGATACATGTATTAGGAGGTTAGAAATTTAAATTATGATTTTTTTAATAAAAAAGAAAAGATTTTTTTAGTATTGGAGAATGAAAAACTCAAACTTAAATTTATTGTCTAATCAAGAGATACACTATCACTAGACTAAATGAGAAACTCAAATTTAAATCTATTGTCTAATCAAAAGATACACTATCACTAGACTATTTCTGCGAGCGCTTATAAAAAGGATTTTGAGATACTGAAAATTTTAGATTTTTATTAACATAAAAATGCTATTTTAACCATTCTGAAAATTATTATAATATTATTAATTTAATTATTAAATTAATAATATTATAATAATTTTCAGAATGGTAAGATATGCAAATTTAAATTTCAGTCAATACCTAACTAATATATATAGTTTTTAAATATGATAAAAAGTTAATCTAATTAGCAAGATAATGTGGATTAGGGATTTAGTTTTCTAAGAGTATAATTTTTCTTTTCCTTAACAACCTTATCATTTCAATGTGAATACTCTATTTTTAATGAGTATATATAGTACAATATGGAAAAATTATTTTATAATATTATTTGACCTAATAAAAAAATAATATCCATGCATGTTTTGTTTTTTAAAAAAATTTAAGTGATTCTTATCTTTAGAAATTGTTGGTATAATGTTATAGTGCCATCCATATATGAAGTCAAAGGCATGGCAAATCTTAGATTCTTAATAGACTTTTGCGGTTAGTCAAAACTAGCACATGAAGGTTGAAAACCCTTTACTAATCTTAATAGAAAAGACATAACTCTTTCAGGTTTTGCCCATTTTATTCCTTTTTATTTCATTTCAATCAAAGGATTAGGAAAAATAATTAGTTTGAATTGTTGACATCACCAACATATCTATTTAATTAATAAAGTGGCAAATTTTGACTTTATTTTGTAAATTTAACACATTTTTTTTATAAAATTTGAAATAGTTTGTGTTTGTAATTTGAGACTTGATTTAAAATTTGGCCTACATGACCAAGAATAAATTAATAAAAAAACTTTATATTTTTTGGACAAATTTCAATATTATTTCTTATAATTAGATTAATAAAAAAAATGCAATCCAAGATGAAATTTGCATAAGTTCATTTATAATCTGTTTGGATGACAAAAATTTGAATCTTGAATTTCAATTTGGACCAAATTTCTTGTTTGGATTATTATGATTAAGTGGATTTAAATTTGATTCAAATGTTCAGTGAAATCTAACAACTCAAAAACTTAGGCTCTGTTTGTTTTGCGGAAAATAACTTATATTTGGAAAATATTTTCTAAGAAAAACATTTTCTAAAAAAATATTTTTTCAAGAATTAATTTTCTGTTATTTGGTTATAATATTAAAAATTATTTAAAAAATATTAAAAATTTTAATTTATAAAACTATAAACATATTTAAACTTATAATAATTTCATAATTTTAAAAATTTATTATTAAATATGAGAAAAAATACATAAAAATAATAAATTTGTTGATCGCCAGTGGCCGGCGGCTGCTAGTGATGAATGGCGTCGGCTGACGTTGGTCATCAATGGTTACCAATAGTGAATATCAATGATCAGCAGATTAATAAATTATTTACATATTTTTCTTTCATTATAATATGTTTGTTAAAATTCAAAAAATAACTTCCGTTTTAAAAAGAGTAAGTTATTTTCCTTAAAAAAAAAACTTAATTTTCTATTGACCAATAAAATATTTTTCATTGACTAATTTTCCAAAACGTTCCAAACGTCAGAAAATACAAAAAAAAAAAAAATTCAGGAAAATTTTTCCGCGAAACAAACGAAGCCTTAATATTTCAAATACTTTTTTTTATTTAGTTATTTCAAATCTACTATCTCTATCTTTAATATAAAATCTTCAAAAAAAAAAAAATTTCAAATTTAAAATTCAAAATTTTAAATTCTTTACACTTTCCAAATAAGAAATTTATAAATTTCAAATCATAAATTTGAAATATGAGATTTAAAATCTAAATTTAAAATCATCCAAACGTATCCATAAATTTGTTTGAATTTTTTTTATGAAAGTCAATCCGTACATAATTTTAACTCACTTGCAACTCAAAGTAATTCAACATGATTCTGTCCAAAAAAAAAAAATAATAATAATACCCAAAGTTGATATTTTAATAATAAGAACCTAAGATTTTTTATTGAGAGATTTCATATCCAAGTTTTATTGAAAGCAAGATGGTGAAATTTATGAAAGGATGAAAGACATCTCTATTGTATAATTCATCCAATGACTTAATCAGATTAATCCACTAATTCTATCACAAAGAATGTAATATATGATATCAATTTTGTCTTCCATGTCTATTAAATTTTTGCTTGTTGATTAGATCTTGTAATCAATAATTATAATAACAATAACAAAACTACTAAATGAAATAAAATAATTTACTAATAATGATTTAATTAAAAAAAATAATTCTTTTGAAATTACCGATCATAAACACTATTCTTGTCTTTTTGTTGTGAAACTCATTGTCATTAGTATAAAATAAATCTGACTGATTATTATTAATTGGTATATATTAGTATTAATTAAGGCTTGAATAATCAAATCACCCCATTTTGTAATTGAGAGGTGTGGGATGCAATTTGCAAGCCTTCTTTATTAAGTGCTTTATCACACAAACTCATACTGATTGGCAAAACTGATATGCCACCATCAAGGAATCAAATTTCACTTGAAAGTACGTTTGATCAAAATTTTTATATTTATTTTCTTTTAAGGCAAAAAAAAAAAAAAAAAAAAAGCCTTGATCCTGAAATCTAGGGAAATAAGACTACTGTTGTTTCAATAAAAAATAATCATATATGTAGTGGATTATGTCATATCCAATTTTTAAGGGTATGTATTAGGAATGAATCCATTTAAATAAACAATCTCTATCATGCTTACATATATATTCTTCTATGCCACTTATGAGGAGAGAAAATATATATATATATATATATATATATATATATATATATATATTTTTTTTTTTTGATTTTACTATTTGCATAAGTACAATTTCTATAACACATTTATTCCTATAAATGGCAAATATTATATGTTTAATCACAATGGAGCAACTTGACGAGGAGGCCTTTGCAGAAGGGTTCCTGAGCTGTCTAGACAAGCAACGGGCCAAGTAGAAAAAATAATAGCCCGGGGTAGTTATGATTTTGGACCTTGCAAGTACTTGATCCAAAAGGAAATGGTCCAATGGATCCGAATCATAGCTTTTGGCGATGAGAGACGTCGTTTTTCGGCCAAATTTCTTCATTTGGGCCCTTAATTTTTACTGTTTTTTCATTTATAGAAATTTTTTAAATTGATTGTAACTTTTGGTAGGAATTCTAGATTTAGGCGCCGTTTGTGGCGTTTTCCTTATTTTAATCATTGTGTTTTTCTGGTGTAATATTTCGAAACTGCCATTTTTGGCAGTTTCCATATTTGTACCCGTGTCTAGGGTTTCAGGGCCCCTATTTAAACTTTTACTTTGCCTGTTTTAGGGCAGACAATAATATTCAGAAAAACCTAAATTCTAAAACAGCTTTACCTTTTTGCTTACGCTGCGTCACAACTAAATAAAAAAAAAAAATATATTTTTTAATTGGAACACCGTTCTTTTTATATTTAATAAGATTTTGAATGGAATTCAAACTCGGCACTTCATAATTTTAGAGAGTGAGCCAGCAAATTACAATCCGAATAAAAGAGAAAAATATCACAGCCAAGAAAAATTACTCTATGTTTGGGAAAGGAGAAAAGTAAGGGATGAAAAATAAAAATTTTCCTTTCTTTTCTTATTTGGAAAATACTTTTTAGAAATTATTTCCATATTATTAAATCAAAATATTTTATAAACATAAAATGATAGAATTTCAAGAACCTAAGCAATAGATACATTATTTTATCTTTGGATGGTATTCAATTATTAGAGATAGAATCAAAATTGCCTGGCCAATTTTTGTTTATTTATTATTTATTTTGGTGTAATTGATATATATAATTAATATACAATCAATAATGGACCAACCTTTTTTTTTTTTTTTTAAATGTTGTTAACCCTAAACTTAACCTAAGCAAATTAATTACAATTAAAATTTTTAGATTATTTTAATTAAGGATACTTTATTTCAGTTTTATTAGTATTGAATCTTAGGATTCATGCAATTAAAATAAGTTAACCTAACTTACTGGTATATAAGCGATTATTGCTCAGAGTTTTGATATATAGACTAAGAACCGTCAATTCAAATAAAGGTGATCATATAAATTGGAGCAAAAATGATTTTTATTGATATGAGTGATGAAGAATAAAATATACGATAAAAATTTTTATATAGGTAAATAATTAACTCTGATTATGTGTGTTATTCTAATTAAAATACTTTTTATATAAGAAAAATAAATAAAAAAAAGTAATTAATTACAATAAAAAGTAATAAAATATATTCTAAATAAGAGTAAATATATAAAATTTTACACTAATTGAAAATTTTTTAGCTGGTATTAACAAATGTGGTTTATGGGATCCACATAGGATTCAAATGCCTTGTCTCCACTTTGTCTCCCGCTTTGACCTCAAACCTTCTTTCCTTGTACCCTAAAATCACAGCATAACAAAGATCACCAATGTTTAGGTTGTCTTGCACTTCTACATTGACAAAATTTCTGCCGACGAACCAATCCGTCAATGCCACGTGTCAAACGAAGAACACAAAATTACTATAATATTTTGAAATAATCCCAATATAATATTAAGAGAAACATTTCAAAAGTAAAAAATTTTAAACTTTTATTAGCAAATCGTGAAATCAAAGTCAAATTTTATGAACATAAAAAAAAAAAAATTATTATTATTATTTCATAACAAAATGAAGTGTTGAAGTGTTCCTTGGAGCTAAGATTAGGTCTAAAATTATCTTAAAATGAAGATTAATTGACATATTTGTTATAATGTGTTTTGTGAAATGAAAGATGAAACATTAGCATCAGAAGTGATGTAGATGTTCTACTTATCACTAAAGTATAAGGACAATAATGTAGCAAAAATTAGACAGAGATGGTACTATTTCACTTTAATATATAGTTGGATAAATGATATTACTTCATTCAAAGTACTCTTTATCACAATCTTGGAGGGTGGCCCTGCCTCTAGAGCACCATATATAATGCACACAAATTTTAGCTATGGTTATTTTCAAATTGTTATTCCTATATATATATATATATACACACACGCGCGCAAGCACGCAGGCGCACACATAAAAATACTAGAGTTTTCAATTTTAATTTATTTTTTACATAATTTTTTTTTTGAAAAAGAAAAATATCAAGATTTAAACTTTTAATAATTAATCACCTCTATAACGAAACAAACACTCCATTATTCAATTACCAGTCTAATAATTCAACTTTAATTTTGTTAGTAAAGGATAACATATATAATCAAATTCGCAGAATTAGAAAGGTTGGCTACTTATTTCTTTATATATATATATATATATTGTTTGAAATTTCAAATATTACATTTTAAAATTTTAATATTCCTAAATTTAAAAATGAAATTGGAATAATTCATGTGTAATTAAAATTTAGAATGCTAACTATATAATACATGGATCCACATGATTGTCACGTTACTTATCACGTTCGATACTAAAATTGAAAAATCACTTCATTAGAAAAGGATAACATATAATCAAATTCGCATAATTAGAAAGGTTAGCTACTAATTTCTTTATATATATATAT
>CATKHJ010998920.1:0-19686 GCA_949750685.1 Vernicia montana
TATATATATAAATTATTATTATTTTTACTATATATTTATATATATATTTATAAATATATTTATAATATATACTTAAAATTATTAAAAATATTTTTATAAATTATTATATTTTTTGTATATATATAAATTAATATTTATAAATATACCCTCATATTTTTTTATATTTACGCGTTTCCCCCACGTTTCGTTTCCTATATTTTTTGAAAATACCGTTTTCGCGTGTTCGTTTCCCCGTTTTCGTTTCCGTTTCCATTTCCGTGCAACATTCCAGCAATCTTTCTTCATGTGACCCTTCTTGCCACAGTGGTAGCACTTTTTATTCTTCTTATTCTTCGATTTTAATCTTCCTTGATTGTGGCTCCCACTAGGGCCACGTTCTGTTGATCTTCCTCTCACCATCAATGCCTCTGCTTACTGCGAACTGGTCAACCTGTCCTCCTTGTTTTTGCACTGACTTTCCTCTTCTAGAACTGCGGCTGCAACATCATTGAAGATTAGATTGTCCGTGGAGATATTATTTGTTAATTGATGATGAGTTGATCATACGAATCAAGTAGACTTTGGAGTAGAAGTTCAGCACGTTCATTCGGCTCTATTTTAACTCCCAACGATGTAAGTTGAGAAAATAGAGTACTCAAAGTATTTACGTGCTCAGTCACCGAAGTAAATTCTGACATCCGAAGAGTGTATAGTTTTCTATTAAGGAAAATTTTATTGTGTAGTGATTTTGACTCGTACAATTTATTGAGATAATCCAAAATTTCCTTTGCCATCTTTTTCTCTTCTATGCTTGACAATACCCTATCTACTAATGTCAGATGAAGGTTTGCTATAACATTTTCATCCATCTCATTCCACTTATCATTTGTGAGTCCCGCCGACCTTTTACTGATAGCCGCAAGGTAATTATCTTTTCTTAATATTACTTTCATCTTCAATTTCTATAGTGAGAAATTACTTCCTTTGAATTTCTCAATCTCAAATTTTGCCGCCATTGCTTCTATCACAAACTTCTTTGAGCAAATCTAGCTCCCACTATTTCACGTGAATAGTACTATATACTGGAACAGTGACTATAGTTCGTGAACAATATACCAAGTAAGTTCCCAGGAAAAAGAGATGGGTCACAATGGACACACTTAAATACCAAGTCTTTCCTTAGCCAGAACTTTTTCTAGACATGCACTTTCACACTACCACACTTATTTACAGCTAGACTCTGATATGTATGAACAGTACACGTATCTGTGAATAGTGTCAAGTTGCACAGTACCTCAGAGTACTATTCACATCAATAATTTTTCGAGAAATTTTTTTTCTGATGTGGAAGATCAATCAAAATTGCAACCACAGAGCATACTCTTAATTTTTCAAGGAAAATTAAAACTAATAGTTTTGATACCACTTGTTGCGGAATTAGGACCGGATTAGAGCATGGTCGCAGCTAATAATTTGAGAAAAATAATGAATATAATTTTGACACATAGATTTTACGTGAAAAACACTCAAATAAATTAGGGTAAAAACCACAGGCAAAAATAGAAGAATTTCACTACGAAAAAAATAAGAGATTACAATTTTAAGGAGATAATACTTACACTCTCTCTTAAAAATTAAAAGAATTTTTTTTTTTATCTCACAATTCTCTCTCTCTATTTTTTTTTTTCTCACTAACTCACGTTTTTCTCTTTTTGCTGAGATGATTTTCATTGCTCAGTATTAGACCTATATATAGCGATTAGTGCAAGGCCATTGAATACAAACTTGTGGTTATAACACACGTCAATAGCATTTTTGTCTATGTAATTTTCGTAGATAATATTCAGCTTGCATTGTCCATACATTATACTTGGTTAATATTGCTCCAATAATATAGAGTACTGTTGTTGGGCCACACTAACATTTTCACCTTTCAAATCAAATACCTGGATCCTTATTGTCAATATTAATTAAAATTTGATAGATAATGTAAAAATTTAGAAAATATAAAAAATTAATAAGAGTGTTTTTATTTATCAATATATTCTCCTTTTTAGAACATATATATATATATATATATATATATATATATATATATATATTATAGAATTCAACTGTAATTATGAGAGATGTATTATATTTTTGTAAATGAAAATGTATTACAGTCAATATATAGAATAATTTTTCATAAAACTGAATTATTGAGTATTCCAAGTATAATGCACTAAAATATATAACATTTCCTGTGATAGCTATGGCGTGATTTGGGATTCATTTATGAACCTAATGCTGACTTTGGGTTCAAATTTTTTGGCTCAAGTAGGCATTTTTAGGCACTACCAGTCGCAATCCTTACAGTAAGTCCTCACTCGTGCGTAGGTGTGTGAAAAGGAAATTGGAAAGGGTTAGTAGAAGTTGAAAAATTAATTGACTAAGTGTTGAAGTTGCAAAGGTAGTGCAATTTTAACTTATATATATATATATATATATATATATATATTAATTAAATGCTAAAATTATAATTTAATAAATGAGAAACTCAATTAATTAATAAAGCAAATTATTTTTATATAATAATGCAATATTAATTAAATTTAAATAATTATAATAGATTGACAAAAATTGACTTAGATGATCTCAATTTTTAAAATATTGTAACTTTTAAGTTGTTTAAAAAATTACCATTTGAAAGGGTCACACCTTCATAAAATCTAATATTTCTCAAATTTAAACTCAATCTGTTAATTGTTTCATACTTTCATTCTATTGAAAAATAATTATACAAAATTACAAACTCGTAGTTGGCAAATGAATGTGTTTTCTATTTTTGTGAATCGATATATAGGATTCAATTTTTGAGATTAAAAATTATAAGGTAATTTTTAATGTACAAATCAAAAGTAAATATAAATTCTAAAACCCACTTTAAGAAATGACTTAATCTTAATAAATATATAAATTGATAAGAAGATACTCATTAAAAAAAAAAAAGGTACACGGTAGATTAGTACATATAACACTTTTATGTGATTATGCCGAGCAATTTTTAACATTTTAGAGAGCGTTTGGATTGAGAGAATTTAATTGATGGAATTTGCACAATTCAAGAAGTGTGTTAAATTCTTTCATTTGGTATTAATTTTCTTGTTAAGCAATTTATAAATTGTTTGAAATTCATGGATTGCACAATCCTCAAAAAATGTGAGATTTAAAATTCTATATGAGAGGTTAGTTTTCAATATTCCCATGATTTTTGCATATATAATTTTTTTTTTTTTTTTTTTTTTCAAAATTGCATTTCGAACATTCTTTTCATTTCACATTCCATCAATCCAATCGTGCTCTTAGTAAAACAAATTTTCATTACATTCTCATAATAAAGATTAGTAACATGATATCTTTTCTTAGCTGATGTGCATCAGCTAATATGGAAGACAAAATGCTTAACATACAAATTAACAAAACTACAACAATCTTATTGGCAACAAAAACTGTTAATAATAATAATAATTAAGCAGCTAACTGCATCTTCCCTGGACTGTTTTATAATTTCCCATTAATTATTTAATAAGGCCAACGACGAAGAAATGGCAACACAAAGAACTTCATCCGACCAACATTGCAATGGAAGCCATTGCTGGCACCACAAGCAAAGTAGTAAGGTTGCCATTTCTTCAACACAAACTTGAACCCATCACCAGCTCCTTGTGACTCATTTGCAATCTTTACTGCCTTAGTAAGGTTACAATTTATGTAACTCCACATGTCTGGTAGCAAGTATACGCTGTGAGGATGTGTGTTGTTCTCACTTGGTGGATCATACTTAAACACTGCAAAAATCAATAACCATGTTTTAATCAAATCAACCATTTTTGTAAAACTGAGTATCCATATAATTTTTGTAAAATTATAAGATAAATTCGATTTTTATAAAATTTGATATTTTCTAAATTAAAATCTATCTTAATAAACTTACCCAAAGTATCATTTACATAGAAGGGGCCGTTCTTGAAAGCCCAAACAGAATAGTTAAACCCGAAAGTCCATTGAGCAGAGCCACCCACAATAATCTTGTTAGGAGAATCTGCTCGATTTGGGCGATGGGCGCCATGTTTGGGACCCCTACCACCATTGTTAAACCCATATTGCCAATCTTTATTGGCAAGACTAGCTTCCAACATGGAACCACAAAGCACAAGGACAAGTCCTAGCTGAGTGAATGTTGGACCCATTAAAAATGCTTGTATTATGTGAAAAATACCAAAAAAAAATAAATAAATTGAGGGATAAAATGTTAATTAGGAAACAAAGGAATAACGTTTCAACGTGTTGTTGAGAGGATATAAGTAATGTGTATTTATAGAGAGAGCAAGGATAGAAGAGAAGGTGGAAAACTACCAAACTGGTAGTTTTTTAGTATAATTAATTTATTCAATGTATGTGACAGTGACATAGTCAAATTTTTGCAAATAATTCATAAACATTTGAAGTATCACTTAAAATTTATTGAGAAAATTAAAATTCATTTAATTGGAAAGAATACAATATAATTCATTTTTAAAGATGAAACAATTATAAATATTATAGTTTCTAAATCAAAGTATAATAGATAAACATGATATTCAATCTCAAATACTTATTCCTTTTTAAGTTCACTCATAAAAATATATAAATTTTTTTATTTATTTTTAAATAATCATGAAAAAAAAATATGCATATATTTTCATATGAAGCAAATTAATATACAATCAATAAGTTAATTTGGTTTCCCTTCCTATTTAAGTCAGTCCTCCACTTGTATCATTCATTGCATTTGCATAAAAGTCATGGTTTAACACTTTAACTTTTTGGTTTGGTTAAGAATGAAGTGCAAATAATTAAATATAAATTTAATTAAAATCACTTTCTTAATTAGAAAATCAAATATATATGAATATATATTAGAGAGAAAATTTAATTTTTATTATATTATTTTATATGTTAATTAAAATTTATTTAATTATTTATAATAAAAAATCTCTAATGTCATTTTAATTATTTTTTAAAATTATATACATATAATAATATAAGTGCTTTAATTACTTAATACATGAATTTAGTATTATATATGCTTGTAGGCACGGGCCGAAACTAGGTGGAAGCTTAGTGGCCCCCAAGTATTCCAAAATTAACTTTTATACTCATATACTTTTAATACTTCCTCCGTTTTACAATAAGTGTCGTTTTAGAAGGATGCACACATATTAAGAAAATTATTAAATAGTTTTAATTTTAATTAATATGGACAAATATAATCTTATTTTCTCTCACCAAATAAGAAAAAACATATGAAATATTAAAATTGGGATGATGGTAAAGTTGAAAAAAAACTAATAAATATTGCATTGAACTTTTAAAACGACAAATAATTTGAAATAAATTTTTTTTTCTAAAACGACAGTTATTGTGAAACGGAGGGAGTATATTTTTATTAATATATTACATGGCTCCCTCAAAATTAAAAAAAAAAATTATTTCAAATTTTTGAAATTTTACCTATTAGATATATATTTTATAATTTTTCCTTAAAACATATGTAGATTGCCCTAAATTTTCTAAGGTTTTATTCGTTATCAATGTATTATTATATTTATAAATAAATAAATATTTTATAATATAATAATAGTACTAAAAATTTTAAAATTTTTTATATTAACCTTACAAACTTGAATTTTTTTTTTTTTTGGTCCATGATTATTCTTAGCCCCTCCAACCTTTAAAGTTTAGTTTTGCCTATGCTTGTAAGATATTGTTGATTGTAATATAAACATTTGTGATTTAATGCTATTTATTTAATTTTATTAGAATTATTTATTTTTTATTGTTTTCATAATTCATATAAATAATTGGATGAAAAGATGTTTGTTATTCAAATAAATTATTTATTTATTATTTATATTATCTTAGTGTATGAATTAGAAGAAATTTGGATGAGTTAAGCACTCATCAACGTGTTTTAAGAGGTTGGTGAGAAAGCTTCAGTTAACAAACAAGTTTCACGTAATAATTCATTTCTATAAAATTTCTCTTTTTAGTCTCTAAATTTGACCAAAACAAAGTCAATGCTGCCTCAAAATTAGTTAGTACTGCAATTATAACTGAAATCAATATACGAGTTCAAGAGTTGTTTAAATATTTTTTTTTATTATAATTTTTTTTAAAAAAAATTAAATTACTCATCAATTTTTTTCCACATCATTATATTTTTATAAATTTCAATTAAAATTTATACAAATCAATATATTTAATATATTTTTATCATTATTTTAGTTGATTCATATATTTTATTTATATTAATATATATTTAAAATTATTATAAGATAATATTTAAATTTAATAGAATAATAATAATAACATATTAATATATTTTATATATAATTATAAGCCTAATAATCTCTTATGTTAAGGATTTTTAATGTAAAAAAAAAATATTCAGTTGTGTAGAAACAATAATTAAAAATGATAGAAAGAAAATAGTGAACACCGTCACAGCAAAAATGTGAAATTAGCAGAGATATTGAATACCCTTCGCATTTATAAATATTTGAAATTGATCAACTGAAATTATGAGTTTTTTTTTTTTTGAAAACCTGAAATTATGAGTTATGGACATTATATTTTTGAAAATAAAAATATATTAATTACAGTGGATATATTGAATATTTTTTCATAAAATTGAATTATTGAGTATATCAAATATAATGCACACTAAAATATAATATGGGCAAAATTACTATTTCATTTTAAAAATTTGACCTAATTAATTAATTTGTTCTTACTTTTTGAAAAATTAACTAATAAGAAGTCGAAGTCTCTCATAAATAGTAATTAATTAAAAAAAATAGACAGAATGACTAAATTTAACCACAACCTTATATTTCCTTCTTTATTTTTGTTTCCCACTGTTGTGAGATTGTCCACAATTCCAACAAGGGGAGGCATGGTTATTCTTCAAATAAATGACTTAATTTAAAAAAAAAAAAATTACTATTTAGTCTCTGAAATTTGACATAATTAAATAATTTGTACTTGCTTTTTGAAAAACTAACTAATTAGTTCCTTAATTTTGGTTTCGTCAGACTATTTAGTCATTTTATCTAGTTTTTATACTTTTTTTTTTTGTAAAATTTATGAAAAATAACTAAAATATCATTGTATATATAATAAATATAATTTTAATTTTATCATTTAAAAATAAAAAATTCAAATTAATAACTGTAAATAATATTTATATAATTATATAATAATAATTATATTTAATATCATCAAATTATAAATTATTTATTATTATATAATTATTATATATAATAAAATAAAACAATATTTATATTAATAAAATTAAATGATTATTATATAATTTTATTAATTTGAATTTTTTATTTTTTATTAAAATTATATTTATTATATATACAATGGCATTTTAGTCATTTTTTTTCATAAATTTAACAAAAAAAAAAAAAAGTGTAAAAACTGGATAGAAAGATTAAATAGTCTGACGGAAGGACTCATTAATTAATTTCTCAAAAAGTAAGGACGAGTTAACTAATTAGGTTAAACCTTAGGGATTAAATAGTAATTTACCTTAATTTTAATAAATATATAAATTGATATGAATCCTTATTTTAAAAAAAAAAAAAAAAAAAAAAAAAGGCAGGAGGGAGATTAGTACGTAAGTTGATTATGCATAACAAATTTTACCATCTTAATTAGTAAAACAAATTCGCATTACATTCTCAGATTAAAGTTTAATAACATAATGTCTTTTCTCTAGCTGATCTGCATAAGCTAATATCGAAGACAAAATGCTTAACATACAAATTAATAAAACTACAACAATTTTATTTGATAATATAATAATATGAAGCAGCACTGCATCTTCCCCGGGCTGTTTATAATTTCCCATTAATCATTAATAATGCTAACGACGAAGATATGGTAGCACGAAGAACTTCATCTGTCCGACATTACAATGGAAGCCATTGCTCGCACCACAGGCAAAATAGTAAGGTTGCCATTTCTTCAACACGAACTTGAACCCCCCACCAGCTCCATGCGACTCATTTGCAATCTTTACTGCTTTAGTAAGGTTACAAGTCATGTAACTCCACATGTCTGGTAGCAAGTATACGCTATGAGGATGTATGTTGTTCATACTTGGTCGATCATACTTGAACACTGCAAAAATCATGCTAATCTAATCAAAATTCAGTTTCAATTGAGCCTACAATTTTATTTTGAGTCCAATTCAAAACAATAAAATGTATTAAAATATTATTTTTTTAATTTTATTAGTCAGACCTTGGCCGGGTGATAATATATTATATATAGCTTTTAAGCAGGGCTAAGTTTTGCCTATAGTATATATACTAATCCAATAAGATAAGAATACATTAAATAAAAAAGATTATCGATATCTTTTCACTGAATAAAAAATACACAAAAGAATCATATTAATTAAAATATCTCATCACTCATTAGTTTGTTATATGAGATAAATTTATATAGTTAGTGTAAGTAAGAATTTTCCTTTAAACACATACAAAAAGGTTCGCATTCGAGCCCCTCTTTTAGCAAACTTAGTGGGGACCAAGTTGCATTTACACTAATCATTAATTAGCCCCCTATCCTCTAACTGCTTGTTAACTTGTAACTCTGGTGAAAAAACAAAATGTCGAGCAAATTTTCTACTCAAATCGACATTTTTTTTTTTTTTTACAATCTCACAATTCAAATATATATATATATATATATATATATATATATATATATATATATATATATATATATATTATCACTAAACTAAAGACAAGCAAATTTTGCATCAATAAATATATAACTTACCTAAAGTATCATTAACATAGAATGGACCTTTTCTGAAAGCCCAAACGGAGTAGTTAAAACCGAAGGTCCAATGGGTGGAGCCACCCACAATAATGTTTTTAGGAGTAGATACCTTTTTTGGGCGATGGGAACCATGTTGAGGACCCCATTCACCATTGTTAAACCCATATTGCCAATCTTTATTGGCCATACTAGCTCCCAACATGGAACCACAAAGCACAAGGACAAGCCCTAGCTGAGTGTAGGTTGAACCCATTTCTCCAATTCAAATTGAAAACAAAATGAGAAAAATTGAAGGGAAAAATGATAAGAAACAAACTGAGAAATGTTACAATGCGTTGTTGAAAGGATAAAAGTACATATGAGTGTTTATATAGAAAACCAGAGAAGGAGAGTAAATGTGGAAAATTGCCAATTGGTAATTTTTTTTTTCAGTATAATTTATTGAATGCATGTGACATTGTCTAATTTTGCGCATAAACATGTGAAGTTCACTTGGACTTAACAATTTAGTACTTAATACTAAATTATCTTCACTCTTGTAATGTGTAGGAATGAAGCAAGGAGTTCCAAATTCAAGTCTCCTCATCCATTATTATAATGAAAGTTTTTATCAATTTTATGAAAATAATTAACAAAAAAGCTTTTTTTTTTTTTTTAATTCAAATAAAGTTCTGTTTCATTTAATTTGGCATTCCATAAACAAAATTAAATAATTATCTAACTTTAAAGCAATATATGATATAATTCATTTTAAATAATCAAATTATATTTGAATATAATTATTTAATTTGATTATATTTGATAGTTATTTTTAAGTGCACAGCAATTATTGAAATAAACATAATTTTCAATCTTAATTATTATTTTAAGTCCACTCATAAAAATAATGTGTGTGTATATTGAATGTACTAAATAATTTATTTTTTTTTTTTGTTCTAGAAAGTGTAGAATATACCTCTGTTTGAAAATTCAGATTTTGCAAAAATTTAATTTAAATGAATTCTATTTTATCAATGTTCATATTTGGAAGGAAGTAATTTATAGAATTTAATTTTTATTATAAAAAATAACGATTTCAAAGCAAAAATTTAATTTATTTAAAATTTGATTTATTTATGTTAATCTCCTAAAATTTTAATATTATTAGTTTTTATTAAAAAAAATAAATTGAATGTATTATTTATGTAAAAAATATTTAGAATAATTTTCTTATAAGAATTTAATTAATTTAATTTATTGAATTGAGCTGAATTTAGAACCGTATAGCTCTTTCATTAAGTTTAGGTTCTTTTCCCAGGTCAGTCCTCCCACTTCCATCCTTCATTGCATTTTCCCCTTTATTATTATTATATATATGTTTATCATTTTGTTTTCATATGAGAGTCAAGATTCAACTTTTGATTTGTTTAAAAAATGAAGTGGGGATAAAAAAAACACCATTTTCTTAGAACAATAAACACTTTTCAATTTGGTGAAAGAAAGAAATTTGGATGAGTCAACCACATGAAAGAGCTCAATTTGTTGAGTGGGAGTGCAATGGGTTGGTGTGGCATAGAGTTTCTGTTAATCAACAAATCGTATAGTTTTTTAATTTTCTTTAAATTTTTAATTAGTCTCTAATTTTGACCAAAACAAAGTAAATGCAGCCTGAAAATCTGCGATTATAACTGAATTAAATAGTTGTAATTTAAAAAACAAAAAAAAATCATTTTTAGGTCTAAAAGTGTGGATTCTTGTGCCATGAATCTGATTTGAGAAACATGAAGTATGAATGACGCACTTGGCAAAAAAATATATATATATATGAATGACGCCATAATGACGATAGCAAAATTAATTAATACTCCATCCTATACTCCATAACTGTTTTTTTTTAAGTGATTTTAATTCAATATAATTATCGTTTTAAAAGTTCAATACAACATTTATTATTTTTTTTTCAACTTTACCCTCATCCAAATTTCAATATTTCATATATTTTTTTTATTTGATGAGAAAAAATAAAGATATATTTATCAATATTAATTAAAATTAAAGGTATTTAATAGTTTTTTTAATATGTGTGTATCCTCCTAAAATGACAATTATTGTGAAACGGAAAAAGTACTAGGCACTAATAAATTATTCATCTTAATCTTAATTTTAGCAAAAAGAAAAAAAAGAAATTAAGTTGCAATGATTTATATTGAATTAACTATTTATTTTCAAACCTGCACTAAAAATTATGTTTGTATCAAGATACAGAGATTATCGGTGATAAAACTCGAATCCAACCAAAAAAAATCTATCTTACAAATTTTGAATTTAATTTAAAAAATTTAAGTTAATAGGTAATGAGATTCCTCGAATTCAATTAAAAAGTTTAAGTTAATGTAATACATGACTGTAGGGTGATGAAATATAAAAACATATGTAAAGTTGTATTTATAACGATTTAGAAGAATTTTAAAATTAAATTATAAAATTATGGGTCTTAAATTTTTCAAATTGCATTAAATTTTGGTTTAGTTTGATTTGTAAAACCGTTTGCAATAAATAATATTTAAATTTTAAAAAATGAAACAATATTTTTAGTTTTTAATTCTTATTATATATTGATAAATTAAAGGTTACGGTTCTACATTTTTGTAAAAATAGTTCTATCATATTGGTCTTTTTATTAGAAAAAATATTTTTATTTTTTAGTTTTAATATTTTTCTTTTTGAATGGAATTTTATTTTTAATATTTAGATATTCATTATTAGATTTTCTCACATTTTAAGTAAAATAAATAAATCAAAAAACGTATATTTTATGTAATAAAGGTTATGACTCTTTATTTTTTTTTTTAAATAGTTCTATCCTATTGGTCTTTTTATTAGAAAAAATCTTTTTATTTTTTAGTTTTAATATTTAGATATCCATTATTAGTTTTTCTCACATTTTAAGTAAAAAAAAATCAAACAATGTATGTTTTATATAATGTATAATATAAATACGGTTATTTTTTTAAGAGTTAGCCTAAACTATATAAATTGGCTAATTTGGTTTAGTTTATTCTGATTTAGCAATTTACCTTGAATAATGAATACCCCTAATTACAAGAGAATTGAGATATAGAACCAACTCTGCTGCCATGAGAAAAATTTCAAATCTAATTCAGAAAATTAAGCTAATAAGTAATAAGATCTAAACATTATATTAAATCTTAATAATTTCTTAATTTTATTTTAATGTGGAAATTTTTAACTATAACATTAAAAATAAACATCTCATCTATAGATACGGTCATTATATTCTTACTCTGTCTAAAATTTTCAATTTATCATTCAATTTGTGAAGAGATTTATAAATTCGGTGACAAATTGGATTTATTAAGACATCTTTAAAAAATATATGCCCTCCTTGTTCAATTCAAATATATATATATAAGTTTATTTATAATCAAATGAATTATGAACACATATAATTATATAATTAATTATTAGGTTTTAATAAATGGAGGAAAAACATTTTTATTAAAAGAAAAGTTAAAATAAAAATTGATAAAGAAAAGATGGAATTAAGTTAAGCATTGAAATTTTAATTTCTTTTTAGTAATTGATGTGGCAAATTGCAAACTTCTTTAGCTTTTCTTCTTAATTTTTTCCCCTCAAAAACAATTGCAAAATCAATATCAGAAAAAGGAATATAGAGGAATCTTCACATGCTTAAATTTTGGACATGCTTGTGATCCTAAATTTTAGATTTTGCATGAAATAGAATTAGTTCATGAATAGCTACAAGATGTTAATTAAACTATTTAGAAATAATTATAAAAATTACCAATGAGTCTTTAGTTTAGTGGTACTTAGATATCGAGTTTGAGTCTCAGTCAGAGTCAAATTTATAAAAAATAAAAAAAAAATTATAAAAATTGAGATAATTCTCATAATTATATTCCAAAAATAAATACAACATTTAAAAAAAAGGGAGGCATACCCTATGCAAGTAAACATTACCATCGGATTATTTATTTTTTAATTTAATCTTTGTTCTAATAAAAAAAAAATGTTACTAGTAACATATGAAAATGCCCTATAATTAATTAATTAAGCAGCAAATGCATCTTCGGGACTGTTTAATTTCCATTAGTCATTAATAATGCTAACGACGAAGAAATGGCAAAACGAAGAACTTCATCCGGCCAACATTGCAATGGAAGCCATTGCTGGCACCACAAGCAAAATAGTAAGGCTGCCATTTCTTTAACACGAACTTGAACCCATCACCAGCTCCTTGTGACTCATTTGCAATCTTTACTGCCTTAGTAAGGTTACAAGTTATGTAACTCCACATGTCTGACAGCAAGTATACGCTGTGAGGATGTGTGTTGTTCTCGCTTGGCGGATCATACTTGAACACTGCAAAAATCATGCATATTATTATTATTAACTCCAATTTTAATTCAAGTCAGAGTTTAAGCATTATAATAATCGATCCAACTGGCTCGCAAGCCTAATTATAGTAAACAGATATTATGGTATTGTTTGGTACGGGATAAGTGAGGTAAGGAAGTAAAATTTCTTAGGAAGTAGAAAAAATTAGTTTGTTTGAATAAAGTTTATGAGAAATAAAGATTTTTACTTCTTGAGTTTGGAGGAAATAACTTTCTTAGAAGGGATTAAGTAAATTAGACTTCTTTAATTGAGATAAATATAAATTGACATATATATTCTCCATTAAATAATATTAGATAAATGGAGCTTGATATTATTGTCTTTTATATTATTAATTTCTAAAAATCATAATATAAAGTAAAAAAGAAAAAGCTTACTTCTTAGGAAGTTATATACAAACCAAATACATAATTACTTATACTTCCTGAAAAGTAGATAATGTGATACCAATAATACCTATAAATAGATATTTGTATGTGGACTTACCAAGAGTATCATTCATGTAGAATGGACCAGTCTTGAAAGCCCAGACTGAATAGTTAAACCCGAAGGTCCAGTGTGCCGAGCCACCCACTACAATCTTGTTGGGGTTATCTGTATGGTTAGGGTGATGTGAGCCATAGTTGTAGCCTTTGCTGGCCACACTAACTCCCACCATAGATACACTAATAAAAAACATGATGAATTGGGTATGTGTTAGTGCCATTTCCTGAATTGTTTTGCAACTCAAGAAATGTTAATGTGAAGAAAAAAGATTTAATTTGTTGTGTTGTGGAGAAGATGGATCGATGAATGTTTATATATAGGAGAGGGAGATTAGTAGGTATGTATGAAAAGAGAGCAGAGCAGTGCAAAACTGCCAAAAATTAGGCTTTTTCTATATGGAATGAAATTGAAAGTATTTTTTAATTAATGTGTAAATTTATTAAGTTAACGGTGTTTATTATTGCTTTAATTACATGCCTTTAAGGGGAACAATAGTAAAACAGATTATTAATTTTTATTTGAGTGATTTTACTTCTTCAATTAATTTTTATTTCTATTTCACTTGAAAAAATTGTAACTGTAGGCAAATATATATATATATATATATATATATATATATATATATATATATATATATATATATATATTTCCTCTATTTTTTTAAATAAATTTAAATTTCATTGATCGACAGAAACTAAATATAAATTTTAATAAAAAAGAATCTGATATAAAATCAACTATTTTAACAAGAGCAAACTGATTCATAGATCGTAAATGTTCAATAGAACATTCAACTATCATATAGTTGATTTTAAAAAATTACGACTATAATAGTGGAATAATGTGACAAACTATTGTTCTATTTGCGAACATCTGAAACACAACAGTAAACAGATATACCATCAGACTCATAATAAAAAAAACAACTTCCAACAAGTAAAGATATAACAAAACTTCCAATAAGAGAAGACAAAATAACATAAAAACAAAAAACAAAATACGATCACAAAATAATAAAATAAAAAATATTACCTTAACAGCAGTAAATACAAACTTATCCACAAACATATGGTTAAAATGGAGATTGGGAGGCGACGGTTAGGGGTGAGCAAAACCGAACCGAAATCAAACCGAATCGATTGGTTTGGTTTATTTTTTAGTGGTTCGGTTTTTAAAAAAGAAAATCAAATTAAATTTCAGTTCAATTCGGTTCGGTTTTTACCAAAAAAATTGGTTTGAACCGAATCGAACCGAAATTTTAATATATATTTATATTTTTAATATATTTATGTAAATATTATATATATATACAATATATTATATTATATATAATATATTATTAATAATATATATATATATATATATATAGTTTATTACAACAAAAAAAACTGTCAAACTAAAAAACCAAACTTTTTCAATTTGGTTCGGTTTATAGAAAATTTAATTTCGGTTACTTCGGTTATTTGAACAGACCGAATGCTCACCCCTAGCGACGGTGGAAGCAAGGAGACTGAGAACGAGATCGAGCAGAAGGAGCGTCAAGCGACGGTAGAGGAGAAAGCGTAAATAGAGGACGAATGAGTGGAGCCGATGGTGAATATGACAACAACAGTAGGGATGAGACTATCCATATCAAATCTAACAGAAGATATTGAAACCACTGCTGATCAAAAGAGAATATCAGCGGTAGTTTAAGAAATAAAACTTAAGGAAGAATTAGAGAGAAAATGAGAAGGAGAGACAATTACTTAACATAAATAAAATAAAATAATTATCACATCTAGCTTCTGCTTACATGTATAGACACACATATAATTAAATTGTTAAGAAAATAAAAGGATAAATGCTCAATTTTCCCCATGAACTTTATCCTTATATCCAATTAGGTTCAAAATGATCTTTTAGGCCAATTTAAGCCAAACATTTTATTTTATGAGCAAATAGCCCAATTTATCATTGGTGTGGTGCGTGTATTACACATAATCAAAATAATAATAATAATAATAAAGAAGAAAGACAGCTTTGAAGAGAGAGAAAGAACGAGTTAGAGAGAGAGAAGAGAGATCAAGACCAAGAGCAGCCAATGAGTCAACCTCCGACCAAAATCACCAACATCATCACTTTCCCCTCCAAGGGAGCTCAAAAGTACCGGCGGTGACTAGTCTTGAGGGTGGCAGCGAGGAGAGAGAATATCTCGCTTTTGCTACCTTTCAATGTCGATTCCGACCTACTCCAGCATCCAAACTTGATGAAACTGGTACCATTCAACACCTCATTCAGAGAGCTTTAATTTGACATCAATTCCAAACCGTGAAATCCACCGGAGAACAAAATCGAAAAATGAGATATTGAATCTTCTTTACCTTTCATTTCTTTCTTCTTAGCTTCTCGTTTTGATTATGTTTGACTCGTCTTTTTTTTCCCCCTCAAGAATTGAGTTTTGTGGCGAAGAGGAAAAATGGGTTTGCTGCAAAATGTTCAATGGTTGTTGTAGAATCGAATTCCTTCATCTACAGCTTTCGATAATAGGGAATTGAAGAATCCCAATAATAGCTTTACCTATAATCTTTTGCCAGGTTTTGTTCTCTTTCTTGTTAGATTATGATTTGGTATTTGAGAATTTTGAATTTTCTAGGTAATGTAATGTCATTTTGGTATGTGGATTCTTGCATGTTATGTGATGGTGGCTTCAATTCTATGTGCTGATTGGATGCTGAGAAAAGGCATAAAAGGAATGCAAATGGTTGAATTTATGTTTCCTAATCCGTAAATTTATGGCATTTAAATGTAAGATTAGCTCTTTTTTGTCATTCCTTCTTTCTAAGATTTTTTTAATTTTTAGTAAAAAATAATTATATTTTAGTTTAAAAATCATTTTACTTTTTTACTTTCTTTTAGTCATGCATGTATTACGAGAAAGTTAAAATTAGAATCAATTAATTCTAAAATGAAATGTTTGGATTAAATTGATTTAAAAGATTATTTTAAATCTAATTAGACATAAAAATAAAGTTTATGAGTCAAATTAAGCGTTTATCTAAAATAAAATTACTCTAAGACTCAAATTTAAAACGGTCAAACTAAAAATTTTTTTATATGTTTCCATTGATTAAATTTTGATACTCTTTTTTACATGATTTTTTTTTTAATGAAAAAAGGAAATCAAACAATCAAATTACACATAATCTTGGATAAGAAATCCCACAAACATCATGAAGCAATCATCCATAAATATCACCAGGAGGATCCTCCAGCCAATGTGTACCATACTCAAGAGTGCTTCTATAGTGAGCCAACCAGTCAGCACAGTGATTTGCTTCTCTATAATCTTTTTACATTAATTTTGATTTAGAATAAAGAGGGAAATTTTGAGGCAACAAGGTGCAATTTATTTCCAGCACAGTGGAAGTTGAATCTGCAGTTAGTGGCGAAATTGATGGAGAAGTTTCTCAAACTCTTAAACAAAAAGGGTCAAGCAATTAATGGTACTAGTGTTATTTCCTTGTTTAATTTAGTATATTAATTAATAATTTCTATTATATTAATTAAAAGCTTTTAAAAAAACAGTTGAAGGGGAAAAATTAAATTTCAACTTTAGGAATTTGTCTGAGAGCATAAAATAATTGATATATGTATACATTTTAAAAAATATAAAAAGCCATAATAAATATAAAATATGGAATTAACAAATTTCAATTTTTGTATTTACCTACTACTACTGTAATGATCTCTCAACCCATTAGAGAAAATGATATTGCTACCAAATCTCCAGAGAATAAATTTTATGCTCTGCAAATAAAAAGGAAAATATATCAAAATAGATAGCCAATTTATTAAGAAAAATAGCAAATTATAAAATTAATATCAATCAGTAAATAAATAAATACTTCCTAAATATAACTTTTGAATTGATTTCTAAATGAATTTTTATTGCATGTATTTTATATATTATATATAAAATTAAAAAAAAAAAAAAAGTCAATTCCAAGTGAAAAATCAAGAAAATACTGCGTTGTTGATTTTAAAAAGTGGACAAAAATTGAATTCAATGACTAGGGTATGATGTAACAATGATAGCGAACTTTAATAATATAATCAATGAATTTTTAATGGTATTAAAACAGCAGAGTCACGAATTAAATATATTATTATAATTAGACTTTAAAATATTAAAACTAAGATTATTAATAACCAATTGAACATGGCAGAACTACTCATAAACTGATGGAGTAGGGGTGTAATCGAGTCGAGCTTTACCCTGTTCAGATTTGGTTTGATATTTTTTTTTCGCACTCGAATTTGAAAATCATATTCAAACTCGGCTCGTTCAAACTCGAGTCGAGTTTGAGCTCGAGTCGAGCTCGGCTAGTTAATAAATTACAATCAAACTTCTCGAGTTTGACTCGTTAATAAATTACAATCGAGCTAAACTCGAACTCGAGTTCGACTCGTTTTGAAACTTGTTTATAATTTATTAAAATACTTAACTTCTTAAATATTTATTTTTAATAAAATAACTATAACAAAAATACTTAAAACTAACATAAAAACAAAATCATCTAATTAGTGAAAAAAATATAATCATAAAATTAAGTATCACATGTATTACAAAAATATTAATTAATAAAAAAATATTTTTAAATATTAGAATATTAGATTATATAATAAGAAAATATTAGATTATCTTAATTAGGAGAATATATATTTTAGTCAAATTGAATTATCAAAAATTTTATAGAAGTATTAAAATATATTTTTTGAAGTGCCAATATTATTAAGTTAATAATAATAATAATCAAGCTGTTCACGAGCTTATTAATCGAACTGTTTGTGAGTCTGTTCACGAGTTTATAATCGAGCTGTTCACGAGCCTAATCGAATCGAGCTTAATTTTGTTCAAACTCGGCTCGTTTATTTATCGAGTCTTAAAGTAAGGCTCAAACTTATCTCGTTTATAAAACGAACCAAACGCGAACGAGTTTTTATCGAGTCGAACACTGAGCCGCTCGCGAACGGCTTAACTCATTTATACTCCTATAAGGGAGGCCACTGCCCCCTAAAAAAAATTATTCTAATATATATATATATATATATATATTAGCCGCCTCTCAAAATAAGCTCCAACTTCCCACCATCCAATACTAAAATAATGAATTGCTAAAATTTTTTATCGTTCCTATTATATTTTTTTTAGTTACACCACTGTAATTGAGCATATGATTCTATAATTATCTTAGACATATTACTAGACTTGATCTAGCTCAACGCTTCTCTAATACCAAGGGCTCAGTAGTTTTAGTAAATGGTAAAATTTTAAGTAAACATAATTTAAATGGTAAATAATGAAAATGCTATTAATTATAACATGTATGATTGAGATAAAATTATTGTTGTCAGAATCGGACCGGACCGACTGGTCGGACTGGATTAATAAAAAATCGGCCTCCTTTTCAGTCCGATTCAACTATATTGCCCTTTAATTTGAGAACCAGCTTGGATCCGCTTGAACCAGCCGGTTAACCGATGAACCGGTTGACTCGGACTGGTTCAAGCGGATAGCCAGGCCTTCAACTTAAAAAAAAAAAATTAT
This sequence comes from Vernicia montana, assembly GCA_949750685.1. NCBI lineage: Eukaryota > Viridiplantae > Streptophyta > Magnoliopsida > Malpighiales > Euphorbiaceae > Vernicia > Vernicia montana. The sequence goes on from CATKHJ010998920.1 coordinate 19,358, forward strand.
GAATTTGCTTGCAGAGGTTCGAACTCGCGCCTCTAGCTATAGAACATTAAAGTCCCCAATCATTTAAACCAAGTGTCAACTATTGTTATGTTTCTCCACAAAATTGTATTATACATTTAACGAAATTAATATTAATGACAATTTCCAAAATAAATTAAAAATCATTTTTAAAAAAAATTAAATTGTAAATTTTAAATATATTGTAAAATAAATTTAAATTTCTAAATTAAAGATAAATTTTAATCATATTGTAAATAAATTTAAGTTTTTTACATTAAAAAATCAATCTTTCCCATTTAAAAAATTTGTTAATTAATATTTACTTAATT